>JAJEJO010048254.1:0-12268 GCA_020662805.1 Glaucomys volans | reverse complement strand
CTCGGCGTCCCGCCCCGGCTCGGCAGCTGCGGCCCGCGGCTGCGCACGGCGGGGGCGCGCCCGAGAGCTGCGGAGGCGGCGCCGGGCTCCGGGCCTCGCTCCCGCCGCCGAGGCGGCCTCCCCCCGCCGCCCGCCGGCCGCGGCCGCTTACCTCAGCGCGAGGGCGGGGAGGAGGCCACGGCTCCGCTGGGGTCGGGGCGGCGCGGGCAGGACGTCCCTCGGCCCTTCCGCTCCTCACGGGCTCCGGCTTCAGGCGCGACGCGGGCGGAACAAACGGGCTCCACTACCCGCGGGGGCCGGCCATTGTGCGACGTCATCGAGCCGCGACGGCCGTCCTGCGGGCCGCGGGCTTCCCTCGCTCGCCCCGCCCCCCGCGCTTCCTTCCGGCCTCCGCGCGGGCGCGCCACGGCGCAGGCGCGAGCATTGCCCCGCCCCCGGGGCGTGTCTCTGCGCCGGCCGGTGGCCCTGCAGCGCCTGCGCGGGGCTGGCGGTCACGTGAGGCCGGTGCCGCGAGCGGAGGCCGGCTGGCGACTACCTGGTGCTGGGAGCGCGGGCTCCGCTGCTTTAGTGTGGGCACCTTGACCGGGTTGGTGGTCTCCGCAAGGCAGTCCTCGCGCCGGCGCTCTCGGCCCGGGGCGTCTGCGGCCGCCCGGAGCCTGCCGCCCGCCCGCGACTGGTCCCGGCGCGGGCTGCGCTGCCCAGCGGGCGGCCTGCCCCTCCGGCCTCCCGTCCAGCGCACAGCGGAAGCAGTCCCGATGTCCGCGAGCTGCAGGGATGCAGGAAGGACGGAAGGCGCTCTGTCCACAGGGCGACGTCTTCCCTGGGAAGCATGCGGTCCTGACGTCCGCCACACGGGTGCAGCCTGAAGACGTGCGGCGCGGGAGCAGGCGGCAGGGCGCGCTCGCCCGGTGCCCTGCGCTGGGCCAACTGCGTGCCCGCTCCCCGCTCGCCTCCAGTTCCTATGTATTGGAGGTAAGGCCTCTAAGGAAAAGGCTAAATGGAATGACGTCACAAAGTTGCGGTCCTGATCCATGCGATTAGGGACCTTGTAAGAAGAGACACCTGCAGAGGGCTTGCCCTCCCTCGTCCCTTGATTTCTCTTTCGGCCATGTGAAGATGCAGGGAGAAGGCGGTCCTCTACAAGCCAAGAAAAGCCTCACTGTAACCCGCCGTGTGGCCCATGATCTCAGCGTCTAGCCTCCAAACAGAAAACGAATATCTGCTGTTTAAGTCACTCTAGGGTATTTTGTTGTAGCAACCCAAGATTACTCATCTGTTTTACTTGTATGAAATGCCAGAATAGGAATATTCATATAGTCGGGAAGAGTGGGAGGCATGGAGAATGTTTGTTGGGTACAAGTTTCTTTCAGAGGTAATGACTGATTAGGGAACGGTCGCACAGCGTTGAATATCTAAGACCCAGTGAACTGCATGCTTTGAAAGGGTGAGTTTTGCTAGATGTGGGGGTGCACACCTGTAATCCCAGCAACTTGGGAGGCTGAGGCAGGAGGATCACAAGTTTAAGGCCATCTTGGGCAACTTAAGGAGACCCTGTCTCAAAATGAAAAAGACTGGGGATGTAGCTCAGTGCTTACCTCACATGCACATAGGCTCTGGGTTCAATCCCCAGTACCCCACACGGGAAAAAAAGGGGTGTGTGTGTTTTATGATGTGGGAGTTGTTTATCAATAGAGCTTTTTTTTTGTTTTTTGTTGTTTTAAAGAAAAATAAGGAGAGATAAAGGGTAGGGGAGAGAGGGAGAGGCAGAGACAGAACAAGTCTGCCTTCCAAATGAATCTTGAATTGTCCTTTCCTCTGTGCTGTCCACCCCTGGTTCCTGCCACCATCACCTCCTGCCAGGGTAAATGCCAGTTTCCCTACTCTGGCTCCTGCCGCTGCCCCATCCTCTCCCAAGTATCCAGAGCTGCCTTTTCTAAATCTCATGTAGGTTTTGGTCTCTCGCTTCAGCTTAAGACCCCTCTAGAGGCTTCTTCTGGACACTAGGTAAAACCCAGACTCCTGAGTGTGTTGCATCATGCTCCTTATGATCTGCCCTTGTCAGGCAGAACCTTGCCTTCACACCCTGGCTTTCTCACATTTTTCTCTGCCCCCCCAGGCCTCTGTGCAGGCCATTCTGGTTGTCAGGAACATGTCCCACCTTTCTCCTTCGCATGGCTTGCGTTTGGTCATTCTTCAGGTCTCCCAGCATCCACAGGCTCTCCCTAGGAGCCCTCCTGGTGCCCCTGACCAAGGCAGCGTTCCGTGCCACATGTACTTGTCACTGGGGGGAAAAATGCCAGGGGTCAACTTCATAAATGATGCATAAAAAAATCAAGTAGCAGAAGAAAACAAAGATGATCATATTAGTATAAAATTAAATGAACTTCTGCGTGGATGTGGGGCAGCTGGGACTCACTGCTGCCAGGAGTATAAATGGTGAATCATCTAAAAAAAGTCTAAAAGGTCAAGAAATACTTGCATGAATTATTTATTTTGGGGGTGCCGGGGATTAAACCCAGGCATCCTTAACCACCGAGCCACATCCCCAGCCCTTATTTTATTTTGAGACAGGTCTCACTAAGTTGTTCAGGGCCTTGCCAAGTTGTTGAGGCTGGCTTTGACTTGTGATCCTCCTGTCTCAGCCTCCTGGGCTGCTGGGATTACAGGTGTGCACCACCACACTCAGCAGTATGAATGTTATTGAGATAGGGAAAAATGCCAGAAAGACCAGTTGAAAATAGTTGCCTTGTGAAATGGAATGGGAGGGAAGAGGGGAATGGCAGGGAACTGGCATTTAAATCATCGTTGTAGGAGTGTTTTGTGAAGTGTGGAGGGGGAGTTTTCAGAGTGGATGCCAGCAGTCCCACCTGGCCGTTGCCCTCCCACGTGCATGCCTGCCTCCCAGGGCAGGCTTGGAAATCTTCTTCCAGCCCCCTTATTTGCAGAAGGGGGTGCTGGGGCCAGAAATGGCTCGCCTGAAGTCACACCCTGGCTTAGCCACTGAGCTCACATCAGACCTCCCAGCTCCACTGTGACAGGATGGTGACTGCCCCACGGAAGGGAAACCACAGCAGACTCTTGCTCAGGAGAGTAACAAAGAAGCATGTGGGCGGTCTTTGGTACCAGGGATTGGACCCAGAGGCACTTTACCACTAAGCTACACCCCCAGCCCTTTTATTTATTTATTTGAGATAGGTCTTACTAAATTGCCCAGACTGGCCTTGAACTTGTGATTCTCCTGCTTCAGCCTCTTGAGTCCCTGGGATTACAGGTGTGCGCCACTATGCCTGGCTCGTGTAGGTGATTTTAAAGGCCCTTCTTGAAAATTCCTACATCCAAATCACCTTCCAGTCTATTGCAGTTGAATGTCTTTTCTCTGGTTTTCAGTGGTCTGGTTCCTTTGGTAGCATGCCTGGTAACTTTTTATTTAATGCTGGATGTTGTAGATCGATTACCATGAGGGGACAGGGTAGTGTCACCTGCTCTAGAGGAGGCGAGGCTTTCCCTGTACTGGCAGTCAGCCCATTGGGGTATCGTGGGCCCTGCTAGGAGTTGCTCTGGGGCTTTACAGAGCTGGTCCGTTTTTTTGGGTGAGCCCTTGCCTCTGGAGAGAGGGACTTCTGTGCTCTCATGGGAGAGCCCCGGGGTGTTACCCAGGCCTGCCTCAGTGGCTCCTGTCACCCTGACCCTTGCACAGGGCGAGTGTTGGGACCCAGCAGCTGCTCCTGCTCCTGCTCCTGCTGGAGCTGCTGCTTTTCACAGCTTCCCAAGCCTCAGGCAGCTGAGGAACCAGCCATGCCCTGTGGGGAGTTTGCACCAAGGTTTCTGATCTCCACTCCAGCTTTTCCCTTCTGGGTTTGCCTGCCTCCAGTCCCTGTTTCTCAGCTCAGCACAGCTCAAGAAGGTTGTCTGCTGTCTCTCCTCTGACCCATCGTGTGAAGATGCCCTCTGGGGAAACCTGGGGGCATGGGCTCCCTTGTTTCCTTCACTCAGCCCCTGCACCCCGCCTGTGGTGCAGGCTGCCCTGCAGGCCTCAGTGCTTGTAGCTGCAGGCTCACGGGTGTGTCCAGCTTCATAGTTGTCTTTAGCCAGAGGGTCGGCACTCTGCAGTTCTCTCTGCAAGTGGCATGTTTATGTTGATGGGTGCATTATGATTGTACAGGATAAAGGGGACGGACGTTGTGCCACGTTCCTAGGGGCACATACATAATTTGGTCCAGCTTGTGCCCCAGTATCTTCTTGCTCGGCTCTGCTGATCTCCCTTCTGTTGCTCTTGTTTCTTTCGTTGATGCCCCTTAATGTGCGAGCTCTGTGTGGCAAAGTCCTCCCCAAGCCCTCCCTCCATCCCCTCTGCTGTGGTCTAGACCGGCCTTTTAAAGTGACAACCACCAGAGGGCGCACCTGCTCACCTAGCCCGGGTTCTCAGGCTGCCAAGCCCTGGGCTCTGGGCTGTGTGGGACCCCCACTTTCACCACACTCCTGCTCCTGCCGCAGGGAGATGGGGAGAAAGGATGGGGCTGGCCCAGTGGAAGGTCTGAGGGACAGAGGGGGGTATCTGACCCTACCCAGCCTCCTCCTTGCCCTGGAGACTTGCAGGAGCCCCACTCCAGTCCCCACAGCCATTGCTGCAGCCCTGCCTCCCTGATGGAGTGAAGGCCCCCAGGGCACTTGGGCAGGATTCCTGGCCCCCACACCAAGCCTGGTAGGGTGCCTGGACCACCACAGTGGGCCAGGGAGCAAGCGCTGAGTAAGAGAATGAGTGTTGCTCTGCCCCGACCCTGTGGCCAGGGGTCACGGGGCCTGGTCACACGCTGCACCCTGAACTTCTGCTCTGTTGGTGTGGGCCAGGGCCTCCCCACCGGGGCCATCAGCAGAGCCCTTTCCGGAACAGTGGCTGTGCAGCCAGGGTCCAGAGGCCCAGTAAAACCTCCCTTCTGTCTGCGCTGCCTGTGACTCCCACACAGCAGGTGCAGGGGGGTGGTGCTGAGCCTTAGGAGGCCTGACGTTTTCCTGTCCCTGCCCTGGGAGCCCTGTAGGGCTGTGTGGGGAGTCTGGCTCCTCTGGAGAGGCCACCTGGAGAGTTCAGGGCCCCAGATGCCCCAGCCTCATCTCAGAAGCTGAGCACTGGGAGATACCTCTGGAGCCGCCTTGCCTGTGGCCCTGCAGGGCGTTGGCTGCAAGTCTCCTGGTGCACACGGGTGAGCATGGTGTGAGCAGAGCTGTGGCTTGCACCCTGGCAGCAAGCGAGCAGCACGAGGACTGGGGCAGAGGCAGAGGCCCGCCTAGGTTGTGGCCAGGATGACCATCACTCTCTCATCCTGGTGGATGGAGGAAAGGAGGCTACAGGTTCCAGCCCTGCCTGTGGGTGAGTTTTCTCCTTGTCCAGTGGGTAAGGTGATGACCTCCTAGTTGTAAGGTGTCATGTGGATCGGTCAAGATGGCCCACGTTTGACCTTAGCATGGTGCCCAGCATACAGGAAGTGTTGGGTAAATCTTGGAAGTCTCACTCACTATTGCCCCGTGCTCCGGGATGTGGGCAAACCCCTTGCTGTGGACTCAAGCTTTCGCTTCTGCTGGCGGAGCCTTGGGTGGATGCCTTCGGCCCTGCTACACCACAGGTTCCTTTCTGCTCCAGGTCCCATCATGCCTTGGTTTCTCTGTGTGATAAATGCAGCTGAGGTGATTTCAGCACCTGCTAGGGTGGACAGCATCCCAGGAGCTGTCCCTGGGGCTGAATTCATGAGGGCCACCTGGAGGAGGAGACAGTGGCGAGTGAGGTGATCTGGGGTGGCAGCCGTGATGGGGAGATGGGGAGCCTACATCTGCTGGAGCAGCCCATCTTCCAGGCCGCAGTAGGTAATAGGACTGGCCGCCTTGCTGTTCCAGGCATCCCTAGCCTGAGCTGTGGGCTGTTGGTTGGGGCACCGGGGGTCCACAGAGGTGTGGTTGTCCCCTCTGCCACCACTTCCTTTCCTGTCCTTATCCCTCTACACTCATCTCTGTGGTCCAAGTGCAGCTGGGTCCTGAGAGTCACATCAAGAGGTTGGAAGAAGCATCAGCTGGAATTCCCATCCAGGGTGCTCACGGCAGCCTTGTCTTGACGCATGACTGGAAGCATCCAGGAGCCTGTGGACAAGATTGTAGCTGCATACATCCTAGTGCAGCCTGACCATGACCACGTGGATGGGCGCACCCCGGTGCAGCCCAACAATGGGAGGGATGCTGGTTATGTCCAGTCCAGACCCAGGCCCACAGGGTGAGAGGGGGAGCTGACCAGCCCCACCATGGGAGGGATGATGGCTATGTCCAGTCCAGACCCAGGCCCACAGGGTGAGAGGGGGAGCTGACCAGCCCCACCATGGGAGGGATGATGGTTATGTCCAGTCCAGACCCAGGCCCACAGGGTGAGAGGGGGAGCTGACCAGCCCCACCATGGGAGGGATGATGGTTATGTCCAGTCCAGACCCAGGCCCACAGGGTGAGAGGGGGAGCTGACCAGCCCCACCATGGGAGGGATGATGGTTATGTCCAGTCCAGACCCAGGCCCACAGGGTGAGAGGGGGAGCTGACCGGCCCCACATGGGAGGGATGATGGTTATGTCCAGTCCAGACCCAGGCCTACAAAGTGAGAGGGGGAGCTCTCCGGCCCCACCATGGGAGGGATGATGTCCAGTCTAGACCCAGGCCCACAGGGTGAGAGGGGGAGCTGTCCAGCCCCACATGGGAGGGATGATGGTTATGTCCTGTCCAGCCCCACATTGGAGGGATGATGGTTATGTCCAGTCCAGACCCAGGCCCACAGGGTGAGAGGGGGAGCTGACCAGCCCCACATCGGAGGGATGATGGTTATGTCTAGTCCAGACCCAGACCCACAGGGTGAGGGGGAGCTGTCCGACCCCACCATGGGAGGGATGATGGTTATGTCCAGGCCCAGGCCTACAGAGTGGGAGGGGGAGCTGTCCAGCCCCACATGGGAGGGATGATGGTTATGTCCAGTCCAGACCCAGGCCCACAGGGTGAGGGGGGAGCTCTCCGGCCCCACATGGGAGGGATGATGGTTGTGTCCAGTCCAGACCCAGGCCCACAGGGTGAGGGGGGGGAGCTGGCCAGCCCCACATGGGAGGGATGATGGTTATGTCCTGTCCAGCCCCACATTGGAGGGATGATGGTTATGTCCAGTCCAGACCCAGGCCCACAGGGTGAGAGGGGGAGCTGACCAGCCCCACATCGGAGGGATGATGGTTATGTCTAGTCCAGACCCAGGCCCACAGGGTGAGGGGGAGCTGTCCGACCCCACATGGGAGGGATGATGGTTATGTCCAGGCCCAGGCCTACAGAGTGGGAGGGGGAGCTGTCCAGCCCCACATGGGAGGGATGATGGTTATGTCCAGTCCAGACCCAGGCCTACAGAGTGGGAGGGGGGGCTGCACTCATATAACATGGGTGCCCCCAACATAGTCCTGCCAAGGCGATTGCCAGGGGCTCACAGCAGATGGAGGAGAGTGGCGTTGGGCATCATCTGGTGGTGACAGGCTGGGCTCAGGGTTGCAGAGCACCGTGATGTATATGGTGCACCTTCCTGTGCTCGCTGCTCTTGAGAATGTTACAGTGAAAGGTGAGAAAGGCACTGGGGGTCATTGAATTTTCTAGGAGAGCTCACTACTGAAGTCCACATCCAAGGAACCACCCCGGGAGCTCTGGATTCTGTGAATCTAGGCCGCAGCCAGGGAATCTGCGTGGCGGCCAGGTCTCCACCTGGTCTGAGGCCTGGACCTGGACTGGCACTCGACTGGATTATGCATTTTTTAATCTCGGCCATTTGGAGAAGTAGTCTTGGGCCCAGCACCCCTCAGACCTTTTCCCAGTGCTGCCTGAGAACAGTGCCTGTTGTCCCCATGTAGGGGAGCTGCACCTCAGCCCCAGCAGGAAGGGCCTGAGCACCTCTGTGCCTCCATGTCTCAGGTGGACTCCCGTCCCAGCCCTTCTGCCCCAACGAGCTACTCCCCTCTGTGCCTGGGTCTCCTCCCAGAGTTCCTGCCCTGCAGGAACTTGCTAACTGTGCCATCAGAGTTGCCCAGTGTCATCCCTCTGCTCCTGTGGTCCCAGATCACTGTGGGGAGCCCTTGTGGAGGCAGTTGAACACCAGAATCACCTTCAGGTGCCAGACCCCCAACCCCCCCCATCCCTGCCAATCCCGGCCTGGCCTCCCAGGGACAACAGGACCTGGAGACCTTGGCCCAGCACCTGCCCTGGCCCCTCTCTGGGTCTCTTCCTTCTCTCACTCTGGCCCGGGATTGCTCAGCTGGCTGGCCAGCCTTCTGAGTGGCTGATGCCCAGGTCCTTAGCAGCCTGGTAAACTCCTGGGGAGCCACCTACAGCCCAGGGAGGGGCAAAGGTCCCCATGTCCTTTTGCTGCAGAGCCCATCTGCTGCACTGGGCTTTGGGCTCTGCTGGGGGGGTGGGGAGCTGGAGTGAGAAGTGGTCAGGGCCATGTGTCTGTCTGTGTTGCCAGAGAATGCCCCCTGCAGGAGGAAAACAGGTCTTCTTGCCAGGCAAGTTCCCAGTGCATAGAACTTTCTCTTGGCGTCTGGACTGAGAGGCAGTGGTCCCAGCTGCCAGAAGAGGAGAAAGTTCTGTGGGGAAACAGCAGACAGGCACCGGCTGCAGCTGCAGGTCTGCCTGGTGGCAGAGAATACATAGCAGGCTCGAGGCCCAGAACCTTCCAGGCTTTACCTCCTCAGTGGCCCCAGTGTGCTTGGCAAGCAAGTGCCTGTCCTTCAGGCTTCACAGACGAAGCATTGACTTAAGGACGCTGGGGGACTGTGACGCCGGGGCAGAGGGCCAGGCTCCTGCTGGAGGAGGGCTCCTACCCAGTGTTCACAGAGCAGACAGGCGTACAGAGCAGCAGCAGCACGACCGCCGGCCACAGCACGCCTGTTCTGTCCCTCCATGGCTGTGCTGTGGAGTCCTGGCATCGCCATGCCCCAGAGGCAGCACAGCATGGAGGCCTGCAGCCGGGTGGGCTCTGGAACCTCAGTCACGGTGCCTGGTGTCACCACCCTTTGCTTGCAGACATCTGGACACCAAGTCTCTCCCAGGACCCCAGAGAGCCCCAGAACCTCTGCAGCCCAGCCCTGCTTCCCAGGATCGGCCCATTTTCTGAAGGCTGTGGGCCACCTAGCCTGCTGGTCAGTTCATAGAGGACAGTCCCTCCCTCGTCATCCTGTCAGGACTGCATGTATACAGGGGTTCCAACCCTGTCCTGCCCAGAGAGAGGGCCCGTGCATCCCCCGGCCTCTGGGCAAACTGCATGGTGCGGGTGCTGGACGTGGGTCCTGGGTGGCACAAGGGCCTGCACCTAGCAGTTCTCCAAGTGGTGCCTCAAGGTTGGGGGTAGGACCAGAACCTGTACCACCAACGTCCAGGGTGGGAGAGGATGGGCACCCCCACCCCGGCAGGCAGGGACCCCTGCACCCTTCTGCCCTACCCGGGCCAAGGACAGGCAGATGGTGACGTCCACCTGAGTGACAATCTCTGCTCACGGCGCTGGTTCAAACCTGTGTGTCCTTCAGGAACGCCTGGCTCAGGGATCACGTCCTCGCCCTCTCGGGTGCCCCTCAGCCAGTTGGCCCTGGAACTGCTGCAGAGCCCGGCTCCTGGGCTCCCCTTCCTCCCTTTTGTGCTGAGGTGGTGGGCTGGCAGGAGCCTCCTGTCCTGGCCTTGGGGACGGTGCCCCTGTGGGTTTGAGTGCTCTGATCTGCCCACTCCTGGGGAGCTCCATGATCACAAGTAGGAAAGACCAGCGCCACAGTGGACCCCAACCCTTGGCAGGAAGAACACGGCCAGCACCCTGAGGAGCTCAGTGGAGCCTCCATCAGCAGCCGGGAGTCGCGCCCACCACTGGGTGCCACGGTGGGACGCAGCGTGGTGCTGGTGCTGGCGGAGTGCCGCTCCTGTGGAATCCATGGGACTCTGCAGACGTGTGTTTCAGGTGCCCCAAGGCTGGATGTTCCAAATCATGCCTGAGTGAAAGGCCCATTCTGGTTGCAGAGCAGACCGGTCGGGTTTTCCGTAGCAGAGAGGAGGAGCAACGTGGCCAGAGGCTGCGCTTCAAAGTGCTTCCAGAACCTTCATTGCTGAGCTCTGGCTTGCTATCCGAGGGCATTCTGGGAAGGCCAGGGGTTATGCTCTGCCTTCCCTGAGCCTAGATTTCTGCGTACACTCAACCAAAATAGCACCTAGCAGGGGATGGAACGCAGACCCTTGGAGCCTGCCGCCACCCGAGCCAGGTGGGAGGCGGAGGCCACAGCATGAGGCTGCGCTTGCTCAAGTCCCCTTCATCTTGGAAACTATTGCTTTGTGTAAAGACAGTGGTTTGTCGCCACGTGCTGGGTTCATTCCTGTAATTTTAAGATAAAATGAACGCCTACAAATGCTCAGTGTTCGTCTGTAGTGAGGTTTGTTTGTTTGGTACCAAGGATGGAACCCAGGGATGCTTAAACACTGAACCACATCCCCAGCCCTTTTTATTTTTTTACTTTGAGACAGGGCCTCACTGAGTTGCTGGGGCTGGCTTTGAATTCACAATCCTCCTGCCTCAGCCTCCCCAGTTGCTGGGATGACAGGTGTGTGCCACCTGCCTGGTGTGATGTTTTTCTTAAAGATACGATCCTTCTAGATATGACCCACACGGTTCACAGCTCTGGGATTCTCAGTAATTTGTAAGAGTGTGAATGGCTCAGATCTGCACGCCTGAGACCATGCAATCAGATCGTGGCTGGGAATCAAACCTTTAACCAAGTGTTTTACCCAGATATATTTTTCTTGTTTTAAATATTGGATTTTAATTGCCAAACTCATTTAAAGAATCAACTCAAAAGGTGCTGATTTCCCTTCTCTCCCTCCTGTGCACAGGAGAGCGGTGGGCAGCAGCCAGTGCTCTGTGGGGAGCTGGGGCCTCCTGTGGGAATCCGCCAGCTGAAGCAGCCAGCCTACACCTCGATGCCCTGGTGCCGTCCTGCGGTCCTTTCTTGTGATGACTTTATTTGTTCTGGTGCACAACACAGTTATCAGCACGGGTTATGTAAGGGTGACTTTCAAACAGTGATCAAAACACCTTTGTTAGCCGGGCGGTGGCGCACACCTGTAATCCAAGCGACTCGGGAGGTTGAGGCAGGAGGATAGAGTTCAAAGCCAGCCTTAGCAACTTAGCGAGGCCCTAAGCAACTCAGTGAGACCCTGTCTCTAAATAAAATACAAAATAGGGCTGGGGATGTGGCTCAGTGGCCGAGTGTCCCTGAGTTCAATCCCTGGTTCCAAAAAAATAAAAATAAAAAATAAATTAAAAAAAAAACTTTGTTGCTAAAACAAACAAAAATCCCAGCTGGGCATGACTTCCTTTCCTCTAAGACACACTCTCAAGCTGCAGGTGACACAAGGCCTTTGTTTTATTTTCAGGGTGGTGCTGACATGGAACCCAGGAGCTCACGGGCACCAGGCACGCGCTCCACCACCGAGCCACAGCCCAGCCCTGATGCCGGGTTCCTTTTTCCTTCTGCTGTGATTTCAGGAAACCGAGGTGGAGACGGGAGGGAGCGGCTTACCTGCAGAAACAGGCAGGACTGCTGAGGCTGGACGCCCAGCAGGACGCTCAGCTCTGCCCACCTGTTCTCTGGGGTCCCTCCCTCTCCATCCCTCCTGCCTGTTCCTCCCACTCGTAGCTCCTGCGGGCAGCTGGACGACCTTAGGACACCCGTGCATGTCTACCCCAGGGCAGAGCACGCCTCCCCTGTGTGCCGGGGCCACTGGCATCAAACCCCCAGGAGAGCCAGGCACGTTGGTACAGCTGTGACCCCAGCGACGATCCCAGACTCTGGGGGCTGAGGCAGGGGGATCACAAGTTCAAGGGCAGCCTGGGCAACTTAGTGACACCTGTCTGAAAAAATTAAAAAATTAAGATTAGATATTTAAAGCCAGAAAAACACATCAGGGGTGTGGCTCAGGGGTAGAGTGCCCTGGGTTCAGTCCCCAGCACTGAAAAAATAAAAGCCCACATCTCCAGTAGGGCATCGAGGACTGGAAGGTCAGCGCTTGCCCTTGAGGAACTTATGTTCCAGGACAAAACAGCACAGCCACTGCCATTTTAGAGGGAGGAACAGCGCATGCTCATTATGGGAGCTAGGGAACAAGAGGAAGTGACACGAACTCGCCTGTTCAGAGGGTTCAGCACAAAGCAGCTTCAAACCCAGCCTGTCCGAGTGTCCTGGCA
>JAJEJO010048250.1:43628-117486 GCA_020662805.1 Glaucomys volans | reverse complement strand
TGAACACGTGCGCCTTCAGCTCACTGGAATTCACGGGATGGGGAAGAGCCAGGGGGAGGCGGAGATGAGAGTGACAGAGGCACAGAGACAGAAAGACTTGGGGAAACAGACACAGGAGCAGAAGCAGAGGTGAGGAAAGCAAAGATGGAGAAGGAAGAAATAACAAGGGGGGTGGCTCTGCCCGTCTTCTAATTTTGGTTTCAGAGGGATAAAGGTGCTGCAGAGGTAGAAGGTAACCTCTGTCAGGGGGTAGGGGACGTGGCTCAGTTGGTAGAGTGCCTGCCTCGCAAGCACAAGGCCCTGGGTTCAGTCCCCGGCACCGCAAAAAAAAAAAAAAAGTAACCTCTGTCAAAATTCAAGTTTTGGCTGGAGGCACACCTATAATCCCAGTGACTGGGGAGGCTGGGGCAGTGGGGTTGCAAGTTCAAGGCCAGCCTCAGCAATTTAGGGAGATCCTGTCTCAATAAAAAATAAGGGCTGAGGATGTAGCTCAGTGGTAAGTGTCCTCAGTACTGGGGCAGGGGGTACCCCCAAACAAGTCTTCATGTGCTGGCAGCACCTCATCCAGGTAAGGAGGTGTCCTTGTTTGAATGGCTCACGTTCCTTCTGAGAGGGGCCTGTGCTCAAGGCAGCAAGAACTAAGGCTGTGGTGGGCATTTCCTGCAGCCCAGGTCTACTGGGCTGTGGTGGCCTTGTGGGCAATGTCAAGGATATTCCAAAGGTCATTTTGCCTACAGATGGCCTCTCTGCATGATGTGTCAAATTTTGTAGTGGCTCACGTTTCACCTACACACAAAGCAGTTCATCTTTTTCTTTTTTTCCTGGGCTGGGGATTGAACCCAGGGCTCGTGCTTGTTAGACAAGCATTCAACTACATCCCCAGCCCTTTCATTTTCTTGGTGAGAAAGGATCTCACTAAGTTGCACAGACAGACTGACCCTGAACTTGTGATCCTCCTGCATCAGCTGGGGGTTACAGGTGTGCACCACTGTGCTTGGCTCTATCCTTTTTTTTTTTTTTTTTTTTTTTTTTTTTTTAGACACATTTATTTAGGTAAGAGTGCTGGCTTTCTTGAGTGAGAAGGAAGGCTTTGGGCTCTATCATTTCTCAAACCAGTTACTCATTTGAACTCAGAGCATAGGATATGATGAGTGACCATTTCCTCAATTCTCACAAGGAATATCTAACGTACGGTTCTGGATGCATAGAGAATAGCTCTGGGTTCAAGTCTTTTACGGGACTCCCACGTGGAACATCAACAAACCCACCCACCCACTCATCCATCTACCACCCATCAGCTCAAACCATCCACCCACGTACCCATTCACCTATCTATCCATCCAGACAAACCACTCACCCACAGCTGCCAATCCATACACCCACCTCTCAACCAACTCGTCCATTCACCCATTTACTTACCCATCCACCTACCTACCCAGCCACCAACATTTATTGGGTTCATACTTTTTGCTGGGCAATGTTAGGAACAAAGACATCAAGACCCAAGTCTTACCCTTAAGGAACTCTCTGGCAGTGGGAGAAACAGTGCCAACACACAAAGGACAGTCATCCAAGCAAAAGGGTAACTCAGACAATAGGAAGACCCAGAGGAGGACAGAGGTGAGCTGGTGCTTAAAGCATGTACAGGAAGTTTTCTGGGTGGAGTGCACACAGCAAGGGCACGCCCCACCTACAGGGGATGAACAGAGGCCTCTTGGTGGGAGAGCCTGGCTGACTGTGGGCTGGAGGTTTTATAACTGCAGAGAAGGCAAGAAAAGTGGCCTCATGGCAGTGAATGGCCTGGGCTTAACCAGAGGGCAAGAGGGACCCACAGCAGGTCCTTGAGCAGAGGCAGGCAGGCAAGCTTAAGTGTGTTTAGGGAAGAGGATACAGGAATAACTCCTTATCTGTGTGGGATATGTCCTGACTTTCTGAGGATGTCTGAAACTGAAGCCAGACTTAACAGGCAGTTAGTGTAGAAATCAGGGAATCTGGTCAAATTGAGGAATGGAGTCTGGGAAGTTGGAGACGCCCCTGGGAGACTGGAATGTCATTGCCTCTGATCACCAAGGTTACCTGCTTAACTGCCCCTCCCCCAAAGCTGCAGGCAGTGAGTTACTAATTAATGCCTCCAGGTCCCCCACCTGAATCTCCATGTGGCCCTTCCCCCTGCCATTCCCACCTCACCTTTTTGCTGTGTCACCACCGCCATATGGGCAGGAAGGAGAGATAAAGGTCAGAGGAAGGGGCAGAACAAAAGAAGACCCCAACCCTATAAAAGATGGAGGGTGCGCTCACTTCTTGGGGATTCCAGAACATCAGCCAACCGTGGCCCCCCTTCTCCCACTTGGGAGAAGTTTGTATTACTACTTTTAAATAAAACCTGCTTAAAATGCTTGCCTTGGCGTGCTTCTCTGGGGTTATACTTCAACACCGGAGGAAGCAGAACTCGTCACCAATATGCGACGGTATCAAAACCACGGATAGCACTGAACCTTACATACAGTAGAAGGTAAAGGAGAGAAAGGCGAGGGAGTGAGGGTGTTTCTCTTCTGCTTCAGTTGATCCTTTTCACTCTCCCTTCTCATAGGGTTACTTGTCAGGACAATCCGAGCTCCTCCACCTACGTGTTGTGTGACCTTGGGCAAAGGTGGCAACATTATTGGCCTCAGTTTACCCCACCGTAGAATGGGGAAATGCCAGCAGTGGCCTCAGGCATCCTATTCCACCGAGAGGATTAAATGGGGTCTGGCACACCTGAGGTCGGCTTGAGGGTGGCATTTCCGAGCGGTGGGCGGCGCCTAACTTTGATTACCCCACCTCCCAACTCATCTCCAGTTGCCGGGATGTTTCGTCGCCGCCAAGTCTGCGTCTACGCCGGCGGTCTCTGAGTCTCCATCCCTACGAGTTTCTGCTACCCTGCCTCTGTCCCCTCCAGACTCCGTCTCCTCCGGTGCCTGTCTCCCTCGCCTCTCGCGGTCGCCATCTCTCTCGGTCTGTTTCCACCTCCACGTATCCGCCCGACTCCGCTCACCTGGGGCTCACTCGCTGCCCGTGCCTGCCGTACCCGACCCGGCCTCGAGCGTGGCGAGCTGCAGGCGCACGCGGCGGGCGCCGGCGGCGGGAGGCCCGGGCGCCCGGGCGGTTCGGCGCGCTCCGAGGGAGCCGGGTGCGGCGCGAGGGCCGGCGGCGGGCGCCGACCAGCGGCGGGACAGCTTGCGCGCCAGGCGGGCGAGCGCCGAGGGCCGCAGGCCGTAGTCGCGCTCGAGCTCTTGGCGCGAGATCTCGATGTTCCCGGTGTACCAGAGGATCCAGCCCAACAGGCTCAGGAAGACGAGCAGCGCGCCCGAGTAGATGAGTAGGTCGCCGAAGTCGCGGCCGCGCACCTGCAGTTGCGCGAATACGCCTGTCAGCAGCGCCGCCATGCCCGCCACGTCCAGCGCCACGGCCAGTAGCAGCGCCATGCGGCAGCGGCCCAGGCCGGCCGCAGGCGCTGGCGCCTTTGCGGATGCCGTTACCGGCGGGGCCCCTTGCGAGGCGCACGCCACCGGCACCGCCGCCATGGCCTTGCCTTGCCAGCCGCGCGCTCCCGGAGAGAGCGTTCCGGGGTGCGGCCGCCCGGGGCGGGGTCTGGGGACAGAGCCAGGTGTACCCAGCGCCCGCTGGGTCACCTGAGCTGGTCCGGGCGCGGCGGCCCGGGCGCCTGGCTGAGGGTCTGTGCAGGCCCGACCCTCAGGGGCCTGTGCTAGGGCAGGAGGCGCACAGAAATGGCTGGCTGCAGGCCCCATGCGTCAAGGAGCGCGAGGCAAACTCCTGATCGAACTTCAGGGTGCCACGATGGAGGCAGCCGGGCCGTTGTTCTGTTCAGGGCCCGCCTCCCCAGGCCCTCAGTGTATCAGACCCCATGGTGGGTACTGCTGGGGTCAGAAACTAGCGGCTAAGGGCCCCGGACTCCAAGGAGCTCTGGGATGGAGAGAATAGCAGCCCTAACGGGGGAAACACGGGGTCCGGGAGCGGAGCGTTTCTTTCACTTATTTTTCTTTCTGTGGTGCAGGGGTTCAAACCCCCAGGCCTAATGCATGCAGGCCTCATGGTAGCACTCTCTACCACTGAACTACACCTATGACCGAGTTCCTTTCTATCACGAGACTTCTGAAGCCTGCGTTGCCAGCCCCCCCCCACACACACACACACGCAAAGACGAAATTCCCTCACTGGAGGGGCTGACACCGCCATCAGACCTAGAGTGTGCTAATGGACATAGCAGGACACGCCCCTACCTCAGGGCTCTTTGCCAGTGAAGTCCAGGGGCACACATGTGGACCTGACAAGGCCCCCTGCCCTCAAGGAGCTCCCAGAGAAAGTGAGTCAAGGTGCAGCAATGGAGGTGGCACAGGCACTTTCACTCCTGTTGTCCTTAGTAAGGGTCTCCAAAGGTCCCCCAGCCAGGCCTAGCTAGTAAAGCTGAGGATACACATATCAGGCAGGACTCCAGCTCCCCAGCCTGGCACTGTCGACGGGAAACAAGCTTCCAGGGAGCTTAGTGCGGGTAACTAGGGCGCAGTGGAGGCTCCAGGCAGTGAGGCACAGGGAAGAGCCTAGGCGAACCGCTGTGGAATTCTTTTTTTTTTTTTTTTTTTTGGGAACCAGGGATTGAACTCAGGGGCACTCGGCCACTGAGCTACATCCCCAGCCCTATTTTGTATTTTATTTAGAGACAGGGTCTCACTGAGTTGCTTAGGGCCTCGCTAAGTTGCTGAGGCTGGCTTTGAACTCACGATCCTCCTGCCTCAGCCTCCCGAGTCGCTGGGATTACAAGTGTGCGCCACCGCGGGCAGCTCGCTGTGCAATTCTAAAGGGAACCAGAAGCGGTCACATGTAAAGCTCCCTTCCTCCAAACTAGTCCTTAGAGGAAGTTCACTCCCTCCTGGGGTGGCAGTCTGCGAGACAGCTATGTCTCGGTTCCCCCCAAACTCCAGATAACAATTTTAGATTTCAAGAAGATTGGGGGGCACGTGCCTGAGAGGGACTGCGGGGATTAACTGAAGGTTTCTGAATGTGGCCGAATGGAAACGGAGTTGTTACCAAACAGATCCGACCCAGGGACGAGATACTAGGGTAAGGCTGCTGGCTGCCCCTTCCGAGCGATTCCAGACATTCCGAAAATGCCCGAGCAGGGCCCAGGGTGCCCATCGGGAATAGTCGAGGTTCTACCAAGAAGAGCGGAAGCATCCGAAGTCGTCAGATCTATGTTTAAATCACGCACTCTTTCAAATTCACAAGTTTATTTAATGCCCACCATGTGCCAAGCACAATGCCAAGCTCTGGGTGAGCAATACCGGAGAGAAGATGCCTTTGAGAAATAGGCCTCGGGGCCTCTCGAATTGAATCCACTAGGAATCCGCCGTGGAGTTCCGAAAATTTCCGAACGACCCACGGAACCGAGGCTTTCCACGGTTAGGAACTCGCCTCCTCTTCTTTAGCCGAGGATTTCCGAAGGCTCGCGAGCGGTACGCGACGGTTGGCGGAAACAGCCGAATACCTTAGCCGCACCTCGGAGGCTGGGCCGAAGGGCGGGAGGAAGTGGAGGTCGGCGACTTCAGGGACGCGCTCGGAGGGGAAACGGAAATGCGTATGCGGTATTAAAGGCGTGGCTCCGCCCCGTGCGTGCCTCTTTCCGTCTCCGGTCGTCGCAGCGAGAGGAGGTGAGTGTGCGCTCTCGGTCTCCCCGTCGCGGCCGCCATCCCTCGCCCGCCGCCCAGCCTGGCCTCTCTCTTTGCGTCTGGGCCCTTTGACGGCCCCCCAGCTCCGCCGCCAGTAGTTGTGGAGTCTCACGTTCTTCCCATTCCCTGAGGTCGTGGCCGCCGCGTTGGGTCCTCAGCCCCGCCCGAGAGAGGCTTCTGTCGGCGTCCGCGCGGGGCTGCCGCTTTAGCACGTGGCCGTCAGTGTCCTGCTGACCAGGCGCTGTACGCCAGCTGCTGCGCGGGCTGACGTCTTTCTTTCTCGTGCCCGGTTTCTCCGCAGCCTTAACCATGTCCGCGCACCTGCAATGGATGGTCGTGCGGAACTGCTCCAGTTTCCTGATCAAGAGGAATAAGCAGACGTACAGCACCGTAAGTGGGCCTGGACGCCTGGCCACCGCGGGAGGGTCTGCGGGGCGCAACCCCTGCCTCAGAGCAAGGGGCCTTCGCGTATCTCGGGCTGCAGCTTACCATTCCCTGCACCTATCCCAGGAGCCCAATAACCTGAAGGCCCGCAACTCCTTCCGCTACAACGGGCTGATTCACCGCAAGACTGTGGGCGTGGAGCCCGCGGCCGACGGCAAAGGCGTTGTGGTGGTCATGAAGCGCAGATCCGGTGAGTGTTTGACCCCTTCCCCGGGCAGAGACCTGAGGTTGGTCCCTTGGGCCATAGGAGGGGTTCTCCGTGGAATGGAGCCTGCCTTGGGGCAGGGCATTGCCCTGGGGAGCCCCTTCCTTCTCCCCGACTTGCCAGCTGTGCGAACTGACTGGGTCACATCTTTTTTTCTCACCTGTAAAGAGAAGCTAGCAAAACCCGAGCTTCAGAGGGTGGTTGTGACGGTTTAATTGCCGGGTTGTGCAGTTGTGTGACATTTTCTGATGTCTTCAAGACAACTCAGGTGGGGTGATGTCTCCATCTCACAGATGTGAAGATTGAAATAAAAGATAAGGAATAATTTTAATAATCTCTATACGATTCTATGGGTAGAGGAAAGACTGGGTGCAAGTAGCAGTTTGACACCTATCCCAGAGTTCTGTAGGGTGAGCTAAAGAGAAGGGGTCCCAAAGAGCCCACCATGCCAAACTGAGCTCTCAGGCACAGATAGGCATTTTTGGGGTTTCCCCCAAACTTCTTGTGGGAGGAGGTCAAGGGAGGCAGGGGTCTTCCTGGTTTCTCAGTAGGGACTGGCTTCTGTTTTGGCTCAGTGCCTGGTGACCTTAGTGACTCCTACCCATCCTAGAGGGAGATTGTCGTCCCTTCTCAGGAGCATCACAGCCCAAGGAGCACCCAGCTGATTTCCCTGGTGGGCTTCAGAGTTCTCCTGAGGACCTTTCTGAAGTGAAGCATCCTAAGAACTTTAATTACTCTCTTGGATTATTGAATACAGGGATGGCTTTCTTGGGTCAAACGTTCTCATGGCGACAGGATCTTGGTGTCTTTGGAAAGCTGTTTATGCCCCAGTATCAGGAGCATGACTGGCTAGGCCTGTCAGTTCTAACTTCATGTCCTGACAGATGGCCACTTCGTGATACAAAAAAAGGACATTTTCTCGTGGACAGTATTGGGAAAGCATGGAAGAATTTTCTTTTTGATCCCAGACAGTGACGTCTGGACTTGGCTTTGCCCTGGGCTTTTTGTGGCATCTGGGTCCTACCATGCTAATTGCTCTTGCTCATTCAAGATTGTTCCAGACTGCATAGCCCTGGCCCTGGAACACTGGAATTTTATTGTTACATGGCCTAGCTTATCCCATTGCCTCTGCTGTGTCTCAGGCAGGTCTCTGTGAGGATGGGGTCTGCACATATGCCTTGGGGGTCCCTGGCCCAGGTGTCTTCTGAATGGGTGGGTGGATAGGCAGGTTCTCTGCTGACCTGGTCCAGGAGGCTGAGGGGATGGCAGGGCAGTAGTTTGCTCAGGCTCACACAGCTAAGGGTGGGTGCTTTGGTTCTTGGGTTGAGATTGTGTCCTCTTACCTGGGAGGCACACTAAGACCTAGGCAGTTGAACTGACCCCCACACCGGTCCCACCAGGTCAGCGAAAGCCAGCTACCTCTTATGTCCGGACCACCATCAATAAGAATGCACGGGCCACGCTCAGCAGCATCAGGCACATGATTCGTAAGAACAAGTACCGCCCTGACCTGCGCATGGTGAGTGCTCAGGGGAGCCTCTGGTGAAGGGGGTGGGTGTGGTCTGGGAGGGCCTGAGCACCAGAGCTGAACTCCACTCTGCCCTTGCCCTCAGGCTGCCATCCGCAGAGCCAGTGCCATCCTGCGCAGCCAGAAGCCTGTGATGGTGAAGAGGAAGCGGACCCGCCCCACTAAGAGCTCCTGAGCCCCAATACCTTCTAAAGCAATAAAGAGTCAGCTGACTATCTGGGGCCCTCTGTGTTATCACTCAGGCAACTTCACTACATCTCTTTAAGTGTCAGCCTGTTCATCTGAGGGGGAAATTAGGGGGTACATGCAGGAAGGTGGTCAGGCAGCTGTTTCCAGAAAAGTCTTGCTTGACTCTTCTTTGTGAAGTGCTTAAAGAACCCCAACCGGAACCTCCCTGGGGTGGCGGTGGCTACTCCCTTCAGGTGTGTGGGGGTTCTTCTAGCCTGGAATGGTACCAGCCATGGAGCTGTGGGCCCTGAAGCTGCCCTCAGCCCACCTCCAGGTCCTGTACCATAGCAAGGTTTGGGACCTTAGAACCTGGTGGCCCACAGGAGTGAAGCTGGTTGAGGAGATGGCTGCATATCCTGGGGCTGAGCTGAAGGGGGTTCCCTGATGCAGCCCCGTCTTGGTGATGGGCATATAGTTGACATAGGCTACCCAGGAGAGTGGGGGCCAGCAGCCAGCCCATAAATACCCCATCTCCTTGAGGACAAGACAAGTGGCCCCAACCCCAAATGGGAGGCTCTTCTGCAGGTCTCAGTTTAGTGCCTCCTTTGAAGAGATCTTCCCCAGCCATTTGTGTGTTTGCTTCGTAGTGTTTATTATAACCTGTGATGTCGGCTAGACCTGCATGCACACTGAACATGGGCTGCCAGAGTTCTTCTACCAATTGGGCTATTCCATCTGTGTGACCTTAGGCAAATTAGTAAATCTCTGCTTCCTTGCCAAAGTGAAGTGGGTTAGTGAATGCAAAGAGCTGAGAATGGGGCTGTAGGTAGGTAAGTGCTTAGTAATTATTAATGGCCTGTTTGCTAGAACATGTACTGTGAGAAGCAGAACCTTGTCTCTGCTTTTGATGGGGTTATGTCCAGAAGCGCCCAACCAATGACACAGCTCAGCAGTGTGGTTCAACAGTAATGCTACAGTACAGTTTGTACTGAATGCATATCACTTTTGTACCATCTTAAAAAAATCAAAAGTTGGGGGCTGGGTTGTAACAGTGTAAAGCCTTTCTAGTACTGTGAGGCATGGGATTTGATCCTCAGCACCACATAAAATAATAAAGGTATTGTGTCCATGTACAACTGAAAAAGGTTGATTGGTTAGAATTTTAGGATGGTGGGGCTGGGTTGTGGCTCAGTGTAAGAGCACTTGCCTAGCAGGTGTGTGGCACTGGAATCAGTCCCAGCACCGCATACAAATATGGTGTTCATCCACAACCAAAAATAAATAAAAGGATTGCACACAGATGTGCACATAGGTGCTGTGTTACTCCCAGCAACCTTGTGAGGCAGGCGTCGGCCCCACGATACAGTCTCAGTAGTTTTAAATGGGAAAGTATTACCCATGCTGTTGTTTGTGCCATGCTTCCTGTGTACCTATGTGTCAGTCATGAGCCAAGAATCTAGCATTAAGAGTACTGCTGCTTTCTGCACCCATGCCTGGCTCTGGCCAAAGACAAAGGGAGTCCCTGGGCTGTGACTTGCCTTTTGGGGCTAACAGTCCTGATTATTCAGCTCCTGACCTCAACCCAGCCTCTGCTTCAGCCTTACCCAGTTCAAAGGCAAGGGACCTACTGGATTCTTGCCAACCCTGTTTTTTTTTTCCCCACTCAGATCTACTAACCCAGATCAAGAGGGATGTCAGTTGGGTGGCTTAATGCCTGCTCAAACCTCCCATCCTTCCTACTCTACCTCTTTGCTTACCTCACCTCTGACACTTTGCCTCCTCTTGTGCAGGTAGCTCACTGCCTTATTCTGTCACATGCCACCTTCCAGTGAGGCCTCTCCTCACCATTGAAACTTTTTTTTTTTTTTTTTTTTTTTTTGCGGTGCTGGGGTTTGAACTCAAGGCCTTGTGCTTGCAAGGCAAGCACTCTGCCAAACTGAGCTAGAGCCCCAGCCCCTCACCATTGAAACTTGAAAGCCCTCCACAGTCCCCTGCTTCGGTTGTTCTGCATTAGGGTGGAAGTTCATCTATTTCTTGTCCACCCTGTGTGCTGGTGAGTAGGACCCAACAAAGGTCCTGTTGGCCCCTGCTAATATGCACTTGACCCTGCCTGAGGCAGAACTGCCCAAGTGACCTGAGCATGTATGAAAAGCTAACAAATGCTCATTGGTTTAAGCCAAGATTTTTTTGCCAAGAATTTTTTCTCAACAAATTTTCAACTGAGAATATAAAACTCACCTTTTTCCTTTTTGTTAATTAATTTTTGGTACCAGGGATTAAACCCAGGGGTACTTAGTCACTGAGCCACATCCCCAGCCCTTTTCATTTTTTGAGATAGTCTTGCTAAATTGCTGAGGCTAACTTTGGATTTGTGATCCTCCTTCCTCAGATTCCCCAGCTGCCAGGAGTACAGTGTGCACCACTGTGCCCAGCTCTATTCTTTATCCTGAGACACAGTCTAGGTTGCTGAGGCTGGCCTTGAACTTGGGATCCTCCCTCAGCTTCTCAAATTGCTGGGATTATAGACATGTGCCACCATGCCCAGCCAAAATTCACCCTTTTATAGTGCACAATTGAGTAATTTTCAGTCTATTCACAAAGTCGTGTGGACACAACCACTAATTCCAGAACATTTTCATCATCTCATACAGAAACTCCCCACCTGTAGTCATTCACACCCACTCCTCCACCCTCCCTCCAGCTCTTGGCAACTACCACTCCACTTTGTCACCGCCACGTGCCAGCTGTGGACACCGTGTAGCCTGTGGTGCCTGCCCCTTCCACTGGTCCAGTCCCTGCAGGCATATTGTGTCTCTGCTTGGCTCCCATGCGGAGGCCATGCTCATCTCAACCTGCGGCTCACTATTCAGTGTCTCCCTGGTTTGTGGAAACGCACAAGAGTGCATGCTTTGCTTTCCTCTGGGCTGTACCCCAGCACCCAGCACACATCCAGTGTGTAGATCCGTCTCACCGGCACTCCTCCTGGTTCCAGTTTTGCTACTCTATTTCATAGTACTCCCAGTGGAATCACACAGGACACACTTGATTCTCCCAGCAATGATGTGTGACAACCCATCTACACATATGAAGCACTGCCAACCAAGAATGTGCCACCAGGCCTTGGCATCCAGCCTTCTGACGGCTGGGGCCATCACATGGGCGTGGGGCACCCACATGAGGGAGTCCATCTCTCCAGGGGTCTGACCGATAGGCACAGCCCAAGGTCTTAGGAAGATGCTTGCCTTGCAGGATACTCGAAAGGCTCAGAAGTATACTTCCCAGAAGCCAGTCACGGGCCAGAGTTCCTAAGAAAGGTTTGCTTCAAAATGTGGAGGGTTAGAGCAACCCGAGCCCACTGAGTTAAACTGAGTTAACCTACTCCCTGCCCTTGACCCTGACTCTTTACAACAGAACGACAGCATTTGTCTTAGTGAGTATGTTTAACATAGTGGTTAGAGATTCTGCTACAGATCCCAGCCACTTAAGAGAATGAGGCAGGAGGACAGCAAGTTCAAGGCCAGCCTTGGCAACTTAGTGAGATTGTGTCTCAAAATGAAAAATAAAAAGGGTTGGGGATTATTATCGCTCATTGGTAGAACTCCCCTGGGTTAAATCTCCAGTACTGGGGGAGCGGGAGGAGGGATGCACAGTATAAGGTATGCATACTAACAATTACATAGTAGTTTCCAACAAGGTTTTACCATCTCACTGTTCCAATTAGAGCACATGGGATTTTCTATTGCTCCACCACTTTGTTGACACCTGGTATTGTCAGACTTTATAATAGTTGTTAATTTCATGGGGGTATAATGTTAAGAATTTTGGTTAACATTTGCATTTTTTCCAATTACTAATGATGTTGAATACCTTTTTTTTTTTTTTTTTTTTTGAACCAGGGATTGATTCCAGGGACACTCAGCCACTGAGCCACATCCCCAGCCCTATCTTGTGTTTTATTTAGAGACAGGGTCTCACTGAGTTGCTTAGGGCCTCGCTAAGTTGCTGAGGCTGGCTTTGAACTCTAGATCCTCCTGCCTCCTGAGTTGCTGGGATTACAGGTGTGCGCCACTGTGCCCGGCTCTTTTTTTTTTTTTTTTTCAGTGCTGGGAATTGAACCCAGGGCCTTATGCTTGCAAAGCAAGCACTCTACCAACTGAGCTATATCCCCAGCCTGGCTTGAATACTTTTTTATGTGTTCAGTAGCCATCTGCATTTCCTGTTTGTGAAGTGCTTGCTCAAGTCTTTTTTTTTTTTTTTTTTTGGTTTTGGGGGTCGAACCCAGGGGCACTCCACCACTGAGCCACATCCCCAGTCCTATTTTGTATTTTATTTAGAGGCAGAGTCTCACTGAGTTGCTTAGGGCCTTGCTAAGTTGCTGATGTTGGCTTTGAACTCTTGATCCTCCTGCCTCAGCCTCCCAAGTGCTAGGATTACAGGCGTGGGCCATCGTGGCCAGCTGCTCAAGTAAATTGGCCAACTTTTCCATTGTATTGTCCTTATTGATTTGTAGAAACTCTTTATATATTTTGGATGAGTCTTGAGTTGTATGTTTCCAGATGTCTTTTATTACCCTGACTTGTTTTTCTGGATTTTGTTTTTAAGCACTGGGGATTGAACCCAGTGGCACTTTAACACTGAACTACATCCTCAGCCCTTTTTATTTTTATTTTTATTTTTATTTTTTATTTTTTTGCGGTGCTGGGGATTGAACCCAGGGCCTTGTGCTTGCAAGGCAAGCACTTTACCAACTGAGCTATATCCCCAGCCCCCCTTTTTATTTTTGAGACAGGGTCTCCCTAAATTGCTGAGGCTGGCTGCAAACTTGCAGTCCTCCTGCCTTAACCTCCCAAGTTCACAGGAGTGCACCATCATGCCTGGCTAGTGGTTTTTAATTTATGAAAGAAAATTTATCTAAAAGAAAATTCGTTGAGGTCTATTTTACACAAAGTAAAATATGCTATTTTAAAAATATAGAGAGCTGGGCATTGTGGTACATGCCTATAATTGCAGCTACTCAGGAGGTTAAGACAGGAGGATCCCAAGTTGGAGGTCAGCCTCAGCAACTTGTGAGACCCTATCTCAAAATAAAAAATAAAAAAAGACTGGGGATGTGGCTCAGCAGTAAAGTGCCCCTGGATTCAATCCCTAGTACCAAAATAAATAAATAGGGCGGAGGACATAACTCAGTGTAAGAGCATCCCTGAGTTCAATCCCTAGTAATGCAGAAAGAAAAAAAAAACCCTTAAATATGTAGTTTGATGAGTTTTGACACATTTATGCACTCACATGATCACCACAATCAACTAGAATATGCCTATCATCCCCAAATGTTCTCATGTACCTGTACATTTGATCCACCTGATTCTAAAAAACCAATGTCCTGCTTTCAGTCATTAATTTTGCCTGTTATAGAACTTCATATAAATGGAATCAAGTATACTTACACTTTTGTATATGCCTTAGCTCAGCTTTTATATATATATATATATATATATATATATATATATATATGTATGTATTTTTTTATTTTTTATTTTTTTTGGAACAAGGGATTGAATTCAGGGACACTCGGTCACTGAGCCACATCCCCAGCCCTATTTTATATTTTATTTAGAGCCAGGGTCTCACTGAGTTGCTAAGGGCCTCGCTAAGTTGCTGAGGCTAACTTTGAACTCTCGATCCTCCTGACTCAGCCTCCTAAGTCACTTGGATTACAGGCGTGCGCCACCACGCCTGGCTGCTTATATATTTTTGACAGTCAATTTTTTGGGGGTATCAATATTTTTCCGAGCAGTTCTTTGTATGAATTCACCAGTTTCTTTGTTCATTCATGTATTGATGAAGCATTTGGGTTGTTTCTAGTTTTGCCTGTTACAAATAAAGCTTCCAGGGGTTGGGGATGTAGCTCAGTTGGTAGAGTGCTTGTCTTGCAAGCACAAGGCCATAGGTTCAATCCCCAGCATGGCAAAAAACAAAACAAAAACAAATAAAGCTTCCAGAAAGTTCACGTTTAAGTCATTATGTAAACATGGCATGTTTTTCTCTCTCTTGTGCAAATATCCAGGAACAGAATTGCTGGGGCATGAGAAGTGAAACTTTTTCTTTTTTTGTGGTGCTGGGGATTGAACCCAGAGCCTCATGCATGCTAGGCAAGTGCTGTATCACTGAAGCTAAATCCCCAGCCCCCAAACTGTTTTGTCTTTAATGTCAGTTCTTTTATCTTTATTTTACTTATTTTTATGTGGTGCTGAGAGTCATACTCAGCACTTCACATGTGCTAGGCAAGCACACTACCACTGACTACAACAGCCTCCACAAACTGTTTTTTAAAATGACCGTGCCATGCCGGGCATGGTGGCACACGCCTGTAATCCAAGCGACTTGGGAGACTGAGTCAGGAGGATCGTGAGTTCAAAGCCAGCCTCAGCAATTTAGCGAGGCCCTGAGCAACTCAGTGAGACCCTGTCTCTATATAAAATACAAAATAGGGCTGGGGATGTGGCTCAGTGGCCGAGTGTCCCTGAGTTCAATCCCTGGTTCAAAAAAATAAAAAAAATAAAATAAAATGACCCTGCCATTTAGGGTTCCATGGCACTGAGTATTCCAGTTGCTCTGCATCCTTGTCAAGACTTCATAATATCATTCCTTTTGGGCTGGGGACATAGCTCAGTTGGTAGAGTGCCTGCCTCCCAAGCACTAAGGCCCTGGGTTCAATCCCCAGCACCACATTAAAGAAAAAAAAAAGAAAATCATTCCTTTTTTTTTTTTGGAACCAGGGATTGAACTCAGGGACACTCGGCCACTGAGCCACATCCCCAGCCCTATTTTGTGTTTTATTTAGAGACAGGGTCTCACTGAGTTGCTCAGGGCCTCACTAAGTTGCTAAGGCTGGTTTTGAACTCGCGATCCTCCTGACTCAGCCTCCCAAGTCACTTGGATTACAGGCGTGCGCCACCACACCCGGCTATTCCTTTTTTATACCTTTATTTTTATGTGGTGCTGAGGATTGAATCCTGTGCCTTACATGTGCAAGGCAAGCACTCTACCATTGAGCTACAACCTCAGCCCAATATCACTTTTTAATTTTAGCAAGTTTCATGGGTGTGAGGCCATGTGGGTCTGAAGTTTCATTATGAGAAGCTTTTAAATCATGAATCCAATTTCTTTTATCATCATAGGGCCACTCAGATCTTCTAATCCTGTGTATATCTAGATAATTCTTGTTTTTCAGGGATTTGTCCATTTCATATAAATTGTCATTTTATTGCCATCAAGCTATTGTATTCCCTAATTCTTTAATGTCTGTAGGCTTTGATCTGGTAGTGATGCTTCTTTCTTTCTCTCTTTTTTTGGTGTGTGTGTGTTACTGGGCATTGAACTTAGGGCCACTGAGCCATGTCGCCAGCACTATTTTGTATTGTTATTTAGACACAGGGTCTGAGTTCTTAGCGCCTCATTTTTGCTGAAGTTGGCTGTGAACGTGCAGTCCTCCTGCCTCAGCCTCCCATACTGCTGGAATTCCATGCGTGCACAACCCTGCTGAGTTTATACTTCTTGGTTCTCTGTGTACTGCTATGGCTAATTTCTGCTGATCCATTGCTAATTCTCTCCTCATCCAACTGCTGCCAGTGCTGCACCCTCCACCCTAAGGCCATCTAAATGACTTCATTAAAGCATGATCCTATCACCCGGGGATGGAGGAATTCTGTCAAGCAGGCACTAACACCAAACATAGACATTTACCATGGAATTGCAAGTTTGTCCCTGTGGCCACCCTCCCCCCCAGTGCTGGAGACTGAACCCAGGGCCTCACGTGTGCTAGTCACACCAACTACACTCCCAGTCCTCAAGTGCACTTTGAGACAGGGTTGGTCTGGATGAATTGCCCAGGGTGGACTGGATTTTGTAATCCTCCTGCCTCAGGCTCTAGAGGATCTGAAGATTACAAGGGACTAGAAGGGTAGAATCCCATACCTGGCTGCCCCTGTAAATTGCTGATATCGGCTCTCCAAGGCCTAGAATTAAAGTGCCTTCCTTCAGAAAGGACTGCTTGCTTCTCAAGGTGAACACTTCATTATGGAGCTTGAGATTTCTTGGACCATCAGCCAATTTGGCTTGAAAATAGAGTGGGTTTTCCTTTTGCTTCTCCTTCATTCCCTACCTTAATGTTTTGCTCAGTGCAAGGCATATTCTCCCTGTACCCCCAGAGGCAGGGAGGAGGGATATGGACTTCCCTCTGATTCAGCCTGTCCCTGAGGGTTATTGCTAAGGTGGGGTCAAGTTCAACCTTGCTCCTTTCCACTGTTAATTCCCAGATTTTGACTGCTTTCCTCCTCAGAGGGCAGCCAAGGGCTTAGCAGCTACTCAGCTGAGGCAGGGTGGCAAATTCAAAGGTAGCCTGGGCAATTTAACAAGAACCTTTCAAAATATGTAGCTCAGTGGTAGAGTAGTACCCTTGGGTTCAATTCCCAGTACCAAAAATACAACAAAACCCAAATTAACCAGTTCCACCAGGGCAAAAGTAATTGAGTTATCCATTCACCTATGGTGGGCCACAAATTTTAGTTAGGGTTTGTCCTGGTTATTTTTTGCTATCTTGTCGATAATTTAGTGCTTTCAATTTTTTTGTTTCAAATAACACAAGCTTATGCACAGAACAGCAGTACATATACTACCCCCTGGTGTACACAACTGGGATAATCCCTGTCCCTCAAGTGAGAACAGACCCTGACGCTAGGATGGGATGTAACCCCAGTGATTGGGTCTCTAGCCCTTGATTTGGAATTGATTAACCCAAGTATTTGTAAAGTCTTGACCTAACTGGAATACTCTGAGGGATGGACCTTCAAGTCATTCCTGATGGGACTTTTGGAGGGGCAGCATATGGGAACCAGAATCCTCAGCACCACCCCCACCTAAAGCACTGAAATAAACCAACATAAGAGCTTTGTAGAGAACTGAGAAAGGAATGTGGCTGAATAGCGTCACTGTTGACCTGTGGAATCCTGAGCAAGCAGCTCAGCAGTGCTGACTTCTTGCAGAAGAGATGGGTTATGTTTGAAGTCTCAGAGGTTCTGCAATGTTATAGAAAGGTATGCACAGGATAGGAGCCTCTAGGAGGACCAGGGGCAGAGCAGGGACACCTCGTGCTCTGAACCACAATGTAAGTGGAGGTAGCAGGGAACCTGCCAAACAGAAACTGCTTTTCCAACTTTATTTAGAAAAACAAATCCAGGTCCCAGTGTCCCCCATACCCTCCCCCACCCCAGCCATAATTTAAATAATTTAGAGACAGAGTGGGAGGGGAGGGTCAGAAGGGGAGTTGAGCCAGGGGTGGGAAGAGGAAGAAAAGCCCACTACAGCCGCCGAAGCGCCCGCTTCTTGTCTGTCTTTTTCTTGGCTGCCAACTTCTTCTCACGCTCACCAGCATGCTTCTTGGCCATGGGACCATCAGCCCCTCCTGGGCCTCCGGGGACCACAGGGTCAGTGGAGGAGGCTGCAGCACCACTGGCCAGGGCCCGGCCGGCCTCAGCCCGCCCACTGCTGGGCCCACTTGCACCACCGTGGATCTCTGTGAGCAGGCGGGCCCGGGCAGCATACTCCTCGTAGTTCTCCAAAAGCAGGCGGCCTGCCTCTTCATTGAGTGCAGACTCAGGGTTAGGGTGGATCAGCAGGCACTTGATGGTCTGTGGGGAGAGGGCCAGCAGCCTTCAGGGGTCTGCAATTGTCCAGCTTCTTGGCCTTTACACTGACTCTTCCCTCTCCCCTCAATTCAGTTCCCAAAGGCCAGATCTGCCAGTTCCAGCTGCATCCTTGCCTTTCCTGTGTGGCAGGCTGCTTTCCTGATACCCACAGTTAACACTCCCAAAGGAACCAATGCCACAGGCCAGTCTGACCTGGTAGATTCCTCCTAGTCCTTTGGGGCTTCTCTCAACCCACTGGTTCAACGACAGAGGCCTAAATGGAAGAAGGAAGGGACTTAAGGGCACCAAGGACCTGAGGAACCCATGTCTGGTCTGCTGGAATCTAAAGCTCCCTGTCTTCCCACAACATGGAATGCAGGAATCCAGAGCTATAACTGGCACCCCAATTTCAGAGCCACAGAATTATGGTAGGCCTCGACAACAACCAAGAGGGAAAGGCATTAGGATATAAACATTAGGGGACTAGTGGTCCAAAGGGGAGTCTTGAAGGCAGGCCAGGAAAGGGGCGAATCCTTTCAATACCCTTCATCAGCCCAGGTCCCAGGTGTGATCAGCAACTAGGCCTCCAGCAGCCCCTGGTGGATCCTCTGAAGTGGGTCTGAGCAGATTAGCCCAGTTAAGTATGGAGGGTATTTCCCCCGTCACCCACTTCCTTCTAAAAGTGAGTCCAGAGGGCCCCAAGAACAAAACCACCAGCCTAGCCTTGAAAGGTAATTGTAATAGATGCTCCCAGGGGCTGCTATGACACACACAGAGCACCCAGCTCAGCAGACACTATTGATGATCAGAGATACAGGTACCTTACAATCCTTACCATGGCACCCCAAATTGGGGGCCTGGATGCCTTGCTACAGGGGCAGGATGGAGCTCAGTCTATACCCCAGGGCAAGGAAGGGGGATGCCTTGCTACAGGGGCAGGATGGAGCTCAGTCTATACCCCAGGGCAAGGAAGGGGGAAAAAGAGGGAAGAAAAGGTCTGGGGCCTGGTTACCCTTAAGCTTAATGCTTTCTCAGTACCCAAAAGAAATTCCAATTCCCCATCTTCCCAACCATCTGCCCCAGGGGCTTATTAGAAATTTAACTGAAGAAAAAAAATTTTTTTTTTAAAGTTTGGGGAAGAGGTGGGAAAATGATTTTAATGGTCTTTAGAAACTTTGGCACAGTGGCCCAGACCAACGTGTCACTATTCAACTAATACTGGGATATGTGGGCAGTCCTGAGCATAGCAGGCTGCTAGGCAGCATCCCTGTCTCCACCCTCAAGGTGCTAGCAGCACCTCTCTCTACTAGTGACAACTAAAAACAGGTCTCTTAACAATGCAAAATGTCCCCAAGGGGCAAAATTACCCTGGCTGAGAGAAACAGTGTAGGAAAACAATCTAGGACAGAAACAGTGGAGACAGTTGCATAACCCTTGTCACTGTTAAAAAACCACCGAACAGATTAAAAGAAAAAAGTAGCCAGGCAAATGCCTGTAATCCCAGTCACTCAGGAGGCTGAGGCAGGATTGTAGCAATTTAAGAAGACCCTTTTCAATATTAAAAAATTTAAAATAAAATTCCAAAGTTTTTTAAAGGGAGAGGAAGGGGGAAAAAAGTCTCTAAACAGACACTTATGCCCTATTTTGTATTTTATTTAGAGACCCTAGCTCAGCACCTAGCTTTTGCTGAGGCTGGCTTCGAACCTGCAATCCTTCTGCCTCAGCCTCCTGAGCTGCTGAGGGGAACCTGAGTTTTTATGTGGAAATCCCCTGTACTCAGTTGATTTTTAAAAAGAAAGCAAAAAAGCATTGTGGCTCACACATTACTGGGAAACCCAGGCCAGAGCTCACCAGCAGCACATGTCGGATGCCCAGCTCAGCTGTCCAGTCCCTCTTGAGCACGTTGACACAGATCTCTCCATTGGCACCCACATTTGGGTGGAATATCTTGGTCAGGAAGTAGCCCTTGGGTGGGGAGGCAGGGAAATCCTTCCCCAGCAGGAGTTTCATACGGAAGAGACCTCCAGCATAAGGGGTACCCTCTGAAGTAGAAGGAGGGAGACTGGGTCAGGAGGCTGAGGACTCTCAGCATCCTAAGCCTAGTTTCCAGGGTCTGGCTGTGAGGCAAGTGGCTGCCATCTCTTCTAGGTTGGAAGAATTTTTAAAGGCAGCCAAGGGCCCTTTTGTAGAAAGGGCCATAAGCAACATTTCCCACCTGTCACCACCCAGTGGATGCCCCTGCTCTCTCCCAGGAAGCAGGAACCTGAATGCCCACTTGTCTTCCAGTTAATGATACAATAGTTTTCAACTCTACAGTCTTTCCCCAGCCCAGTAAACAATTCCTTCATTTATCTATTTGCTGGAGTAGAAAAATGTGGGAATCATTACTATCTCACCCACCACACAGCCCCCAAATCCAGCGCATCAGCAATCTGGGGAGCTGCCTTATAGACTCTCCTGAATCCGACCCCACCCTCAAGTATGGCTTCTTAACTAGTCTCTAACTTCTTCCTTACAGGTCAAAAAACCAAGATGGATCTGTCACACCTGTTTTAACCTCAGCACTAGCTTCCTTCCCAAGCTCCTTAGAAGTCTTAGTGTCCCTAAAAGATCTGTTCCCTAACCACTTCTTTCTATTCCCACTTAACACCCAGATCTGCCTGCCCTGGACCTTTCTGAAAGTCTTGCATTTCCATCTTCTGGACCCTCCACCTTCAACCACCCGACACAGCAAGATATGAATTCCTGTAGTTGTCAACACTTCAGTAAAGTCTCCCTTGATCATGTCACCGCTGGAGACTAGACCTTTCCTTTATAATAAGCTCGTGTTAACAACTTGGGTGACATTTTAAATATTCAGGTGATAACAGAAACAATTTGCACTAAACAAAGTTCTAAATCACTCAGCTAAATAAAACATCACGTACAATCACTTATCTCCCCACAATGCTGAATCTTGCTTATGCCCAGCTACATCAGTGTTCCTGACACTGAAAGATGGACTTTCAGATGCCTGGACTACCTTCCTAACTTTTGCAGATCCCAGTCCCACCACTGGGAACTCTCTTCCCACTCCTTTTTAATCCTACTCATTCTTAGGTCCCAGGGGAGCCTTGCCTGACAGCCTCATCCCAACAAATTTAGGTTAAGATCCCCATTATGTGCTCTCAGCAAACAGAAACTTCTAAATGCTTATGGGAAAAGGATGTATAATTATTTGTAGTAGCCTGCTGAGCAGGATTAGGGGAACAAGAGGGCTATGCCTGTCCTGCCCACCACCATGCTAGGGCACCTGACAGGGTCCGGCCTGTGCCTGTTTGCTTTCAAGCCTTGTTTGTTCTACAGTGAGATGACAGAAGAACCTAAGAAGCAGCACCTCCCTCTTTCATATCCACACTCACCAGGGCCCTCGATGGTAACCTGCAGGTCAGTGAGGTCCTCCTCATTGGGGAAGACCTTGATGCCATCAGGTGGGTCCGTAGTCAGTGTCGTCACTTCCTTGTACACCAGGCGGATGATGTGGGGGGGCAAGTTCTCTACATTGGAGTTCTAGGCATAACGGGAAAGGAAGGTGAGTGGTCAGCAAAGCTGGGCCTAAGGATGCCGTGGCCACCCTAGTCTTGACCCTACAGGTCCCAGCCCGTCAGTCACACGTGGGCCCCCAGACCCTCACCCAGGATGCTTTAGGTCGCGGTCCCGGGCAGATGTCCCAACAAAAATTGGGGGGGGGTAAGCTCCGAAGGGGCCCTCTAATGACTCCAACCAACTCCCAAGTCCCCAAGGCCCGCTCCTAACGCTGCATGGGACCCCAACAGTAGGCCCGAGGCCTAGCCTGATCCCATGTCCCACATCCAGTCTTGAAAAATCCACACTTGAAATCTCAGCTCAGACCTGGAAATGGCGGCGGGCGTCTCGCTCCGGGTCACACCCGCGGGCGGGTCGCAAAGCACCCAGACCATTCCCCGAACAACCGCGGGTCTTCCTGCCCAGGTCCCTGCCCGCCTGTAGAAGGGCCCTTGGTTCGCTCCCCAGTCCAGGATCCCCAAAGAGTCCTCGCATCCCTTAGGCCGCCCTGAGAAGCTCCTGGAACTCCGCCTCCTCCTCTAAGGAGGCCCCGACCACCCCTATCGGGCCCCGCGCTCACCATGACTGCGGCCGGCCGGGGGCGGGTCCCCCCGGCCCCCTTCCCGCGCTCTTCGGGCCGCCAGCCGGGGCGGGGGGGGCCCAACTGCGGCCACTACGGCCCTGGCGGCCCCGCTCCGCGGCCCACTGCCTCAGACGCCCGCCACACACCGCACCCGCCGCTCTGCCTGCCCCGATGCCCGGCCGCACTGAGCCGGCCGCGCGCGCACCTCGGCGCTTTTATAACCGCCCGCAGGCCCCGCCCCGAGGCGCGACCCAACTCGAGACGTCAGCGCGCACGTTCCTCGGGGCTCGACGCACTCGACCCCCTTCCCCGCAAACCGCAGGCAGAGGCGAGAGGAGTTCGGGAGGGGACTGAGCGGCGGGCCAATGAGGGCGCGCGGGGTTCGGGAAGGGGATCCGGAAAACACAGGGTCTGAGAACCGAAGTCGAAGAGGAAGGAGAGCAGGGAGGTGGCGCGACCGCTGATTGGACCGTTTGAATGAGACGCCTCCACAGCCCGCGTACGCGCGCGCGTCCTGATGCCGAGGAACTCGCGCACGCGACTAACGGTCGTTGTGGCTGGTGCCGGATGAGGAGGAAGCGGGACTTGGGGGTTTTAAAAGAGTGATGGAAGGCGTTCGGGCCAATAGGAACGGACAATCGTGATCTGCAGATCACAAGACTCATACAGACCAATCCCTGATGAGAAAGGCGGGGTGGGGGGGGGCGGGCAGGAATGGAGAACAGCCAATGGGGGTCCAGTTTAACGCAGAGGAATCTCTCCTGGCCAATGGAGTTCGTTGACTTTTTGTGTATGCAAATAAACATCGTTGCCTGCCGGTGCTCCCGCCCCTCCGCCACCGTCGGGGTAGACCCTAGAGATCGCCGACGTTTTTCTGTGAGGCGCCATTTTGTGCTGGAAGTGACCTGACACGTCTGCAATGAGGAGGCCCAAGGACTGGGCAGAATAATCTGAGGCTCGGGCCGCTCGGCCCTCCAATGTGTGGCCTGCCAAGCCTCAGTTTCCTTATGTGGTCCATCCCTGGGATCCCTAGGGATGGCAGGGGAAAAGGTTCAGAGAGCCCCAGGGCGGAGGGCATTGCTGGGTCTGTGGCTGACCCATGGCCTCCAGCCGGCCAGGCCTTCCCAGGAACTGAGTTTATCTTCTGGTTACAGTTGCATGGGAAGGGGCCCGGCTGCAGGCCTCCGTGTCAGTTACATGTTCACGCCCCCTTCCCGCCGTTGCCCCCGCCGTTGGCACCGCCGTTGCATGGCGGCCAGAGCTCCAGGGCTGGCCTTTCGGGGTTGCCAAGTGAGGAGGAGGACCAGAAGCCACCCTTGGCCTCCTTTGCTCCTCTGTGCAGGCGGAAGTTGCCCACCTCGGGCCTCTGTGCGATCTACACATCCTAGCACCCTGGGGCGCCCACAGCAGTCTGTAGTTTGCTGGCCTTCCCAGGCATGGACAGGAGCAGCAATATCTGGGCCTGACCTGGCCACCAGCTTTCCCTTACGGGACAGGAAAAGGAAGAAGGGACGTTTAAAAGAGACCTGCAGCAGAACAGCAATCATGGTAACCAGTTTGTGGAGAACTGGCCACAACTGGGCATTTTACATGCTAGATCTCCAGTTTTAGCCAGCTGGGTGCTGTTGAGTGGAATGCTTAGTTTCGCTTTGGCTATGTGGATCTTTACTATTTTACCTTGCTTTGTTATATTCTGCCTATATGGAACTTTACTGTATGGAATAGTATATGAAAATTGAATGTTACGTGTGACTGTGCAAAAACCCAAGATGTAACCCTAAAAAAGGCATAACCAATGAGAGACCCCCAAAATGGGGTGTAGCCAATCAGAAGTAGCTTAGAGCAACCACACCTGACACCCCCAAACACCAGCTACCTTATGGAACCTGGACAGACACAAGAAAGAACTATAAGAAAACAGGCCAGAGAGGAGGGGACAGAACGTCAGAGGGCTGACCAGGCTGGACCGGACATCAGAGAGGTGAGACCCTGGGCAAGCTGAGCCAAGGACCAGACCAGACCCAGCCTCTGCTTCCCCCCTGTGGTGAGTTCTCCACACACCCTCTGGGTCAAATCCACTCCCAGCAAAGCCAGCCTCAAGACACATCTCGTCACATGGTGAGCACTGGGATGTCAGTGTGAGTCTAGAGTTAGGCTAGGACTAGAGTTAGAACAAGTAAGTGTGTAATTGTGTGCAGTGAATAAACCAGCATCAAGACTACCTAACTCTCACGCCTTGTACTGTAACTGTCCGTGACAGGTGCAGATGATTCCAGCCCATTTAGCAGGCAAGGAGACTGAGGGAGCTGAAGATCACCCCTCACTTGGGACCAGGTAGAGCTAGTAGCTATCCTGTACACTCAAGAGACACAATGATGGGGGCACTAATGGTTATTATGTGAGCACGGTGTGCTAGGCAGTGTTCTTTACATGCTTGATCTCATTCAGTTCTTGCAGGTGGAGTTCATAATTATCTCTGGACACCTGTATTCATTCACCTGCCTTGTGGCTGCCAGATGCTGGGAGATCCAGCAGAGAATAAAAGGGACAAGATCTGGGCTTTCATGGAGGTTACATCCCAGGGGGGGAACCAGACAGTAAGACAGTAGATCTACAGGTGTCATATCAGTGAATGAGAAAGTCATAGACAGTAGGTCAAGGGTCCAGGGGTCGGGGGGATTGGGAGGGAGGGCGCTGTTGTCTTTCCTTTGCTGTGCAGGAAAGGGCTTTCTGAGGAATGACCCTTAGGGCTGTGGGAAGGATTACAGGAAAAGCATTTTGAACAAAGGAACCTGCAGGTGCAAAGACCTGTTGAGGGGGATCTTGCATAGGGCTTATGGAACCAGTGGGAGGCCATCAAGGCTGGGCAGGAGAGAGCATGGGCTCATGTCGGGGTTTGAGGTAAGGAGAAGATGTTTGTCCCGCAGGGCTGTCCTGGGTCGTGGCGAGGAGTACGTTCTATTCTTTGAGCATTGGGGGCTACTGGGGAGCACTGCATGATTCCATGTCATCTGTGGACAGAAACAGGGAGGCCAGTAAGGCATGTGTGATGACAGGTGGAGATGCTGGCTCCAGTAGGACTGGTGGCAATGGATGGGAAAAGGAACGGGACTCAAGGGTAACACCAGCAGGAACTGGTGTCTCTTAGACATGGGATGAGGGAGAGGGAAATGGGCACCTGCACCCTGAATCAGCATCATAAATTTGGGCTGCTGACCCTTTCCTGTAAAGGATCTTGGCCCTTGTGATCCTTTGGGCTTTGTGCCTGCCTACTCACCTCCACCACTGTAGTTCTAGAGAGGGTGGGTGTGGCTGTGTGCTTATAAAGCTGTTCCCAAAAACAAATAGCATGCATAGGTGGCCCTCAGGCTATAGTTTCCCAACTCCCAGCTTTAAACCACAAAGCTGAGGTACCTGACTCCTGCTAAAAACCCTCAAGGGCCCTCCACTCTACTACATGTTGGATGCCCCCCTAAAGTCCTGCAAGGCCTGTGATCCTTTTGCCATTTCTTTTGCCTATTTCTCAGATGAGCCAAGCTCGTTCCCAGTTGCATATTCTGGGAGGCACAGTTCCTTGTGCCTCGTGTGCTTTTCATTGTTCTTCATCCTCTGCATCTCCCAGGCTCATTGTAAACCATCACTTGTCACCTCTACTCCCATGCTTTTGTTCCCTTCACAGTCATGGTTCTTCATAGTCTATCAGAACTGCAGTTATTTGCTTGCTTATGTTTGTTTCCCCCAACTAGAAGATCTGTGCCAGGAGTGCCTGGATCTTGGCCTCAGCCCCTAGCAGAATGCTGGACAGATTGAAGGTGTTTACCCATTCAGTGATTATTTATTGAGTGCCTGATGTGTGTCAGGCACTGATCTGGGTGTGTGGGACAGAGACAGCAGACAAGGATGCTTGTAGGGCTTATTGGAGTGAGGGAAGATACATGCAGCAGCAAAACAAGCGAGTGAAAACATAGTCACTCACCACCACGCCATTTTGGTCAACAATGGACTGTGTACATGATGATAGTGGTTCCTCAAGATTTGATTGGAACTGAAGAAACCTGTGGCCCAATGTCTTTACTCTACATTTCATACATTTAGAGATGTTTAGGTACATGGAAACCATGGTTACGGTTGCCTGCAGAGTTCAGTGTAGTCACATGCTGTGTGGTTGCAGCCTCGGAGCCGTAGGCTCCCCCAGTAACCTAGGTGTGCAGTGGCCTGGCCATCTTACATCCTGCATTGTGTAAGTAAATGCAGAGTGTTTGCACAACATTGCCAAATGACAGATCTCAGAGTGTTTCCCTCTTCAAGTGACATGTGACTGAATGTGGTGTGAGAACAGAAAAGACAAGTTGAGTAGGGGAAGAGGGCTGGGGTGCCAGTCTGTGTGGTGATGAATTGAACATGGTGTGGTCAGGTCTGCCCTCCATGAGCAGGTGGCAACAGGGACCCACGTCTGAAGGAGGTAAGCTATAAGCGTATCAGAGGAAGGATATTCCCATCAGTAGAAGCGAAGGTCTAGCATATTCCAGGAGCTTTACGGAGGCAGGTGTGGTTGGAAAAGAGTGAGTGAGGTGGAGGGTGGGGAAAAGGAGGTCAGAGGAGTGTGATAGTGGTGCTGGGGTATCATGTAGCATGATAGCAGGGTTAGCACTCTGGCCTCTTTTCTGAGGGAATAGGGAGCCACTGCAGGATCTTGAGCAGAGGGGTACAATGATCTGGCTCAGATTGTCTCAGCTCACTCCCACAGCGAGGTGGAGGTTGAAGGGCCAGGAAGGAGGCTGTTGGAATAACTCTGAGATGGGATGGCATAGGAGGAAGTGGAGAGCAGGAGTTGAGAGAGAAGCAGATAGAGAAAGAGGGTCCAGGACAGATGGGGGGATGTGGTGGATGCACAGAACCCGGAGGGTGGTGGGTCTGGTCCCTCGCAGACAGCAAGTGCTGAGTGCAGCGCAGGGGGAGGTGGTTGGGACCTGGCTTTTGCTCTCTGTGCCACAGCACAGGACTCTGCAGGCTCTTGGTTACCCAAGGAAGAGGTGACAGTGGGATAACAGCCAGGAGGTGTTGTTAAGGAGCTAGGGCTTCCGGGAAACAGGTAATGTGAAGCCCCCTTTAAACCCTGATTCTTGGGATCAAATCATAAAGATTTCAGACATGTTGCTCAGAGTAACAGGCATGAGTTTATTGAAGGAATAGGAAAGACATTCTCAAGAGAGAGAGTAGGTCCCCTCAGAAAGGAGAGGGACAGTGTGCCCCTCCTGCCCTCCAGTGTTATTGGCTAGAGAAGTTACCAGAGAGTCCTGCCCAGGTCCCCCTCTTGACTTGACTGCCATGACAACTCTAGGTCACTTTGGCCCATCTTGACCAGTTCTAGTTTTTTTTTTTTTTTTTTTTTTTTCCTGGAACCGGGGATGATTGAACTCAGGGGCCCTTGGCCACTGAGCCACATCCCCAGCCCTATTTTGTATTTTATTTAGAGACAGGGTCTCACTGAGTTTCTTAGTGTCTTGCCCTTTCTGAGACTGGCTTTGAACTCGAGTTCCTCCTGCCTCAGCCTCCCGAGCCACTGGGAGTACAGGTGTGCGCCACCATGCCCATCTCTAGTTGGGTTTTTAACCATAAATTCTTACAGATTTTATGGTTAGGAGGAATTATTTCATTGAGCTTCAGGATCCAGTTTATGAAAGGGTACACAAAATCTCCCCTTCAGGATCCAGTTTATGAAAGGGTACACAAAATCTCCCCTTCATGCTTCCTCTGACCAGCATTATTTCAGGCCTGCATTCCTCCTGAAGATTCAGTTTGCTGACGAATGTATTGTATCCTATCCACTTAAGCCAGGCGGGCTGCCAGTGAATTGCTTCTCGGAAAATAAAGCATGTGGGAGTCTGCACCGTGGGTCCAGTTTATAGAATTATTCCCTGGATCACGTGTTCCCACCACTCGTATCTGTCTGTCCCCTATCAGTGTGGCTTGTATCAGGGACTCTGCAGAAAGAGCAAGGGGCAGATGTCAAAACCAGACCTTCAGGGAACTCAGTTTATTGCAGTAGCAGAGAGGTTTCTAATGACCACCTGAAAACATGCTTTCCCTGGTGACAAGTGCCAGCTGGTTTGTTTGTTTGTTTGTTTGTTTGTTTGTTTTGTTTGAAACAGTGTGTCTTTGTGTTACCCAGCTGGCCTTGAACTCCTGGACTTAAGCCATCATCCTGCCTCAACCTGCTCAGTAGTTGGGACTGCAGGCACCCATCCTCTTGCCAGCCTCTGGGCCATCTCTTAGCTTATAATGTGGGGGCATGACCTGGACTTGGTAGCCTCCAGGAAGAGATGATGCCTGGGCTGAGGGCCAGAGGGAGAGGGGACATCAACAGGATGGTGGGGTGAGGTGAGAGAAGGGTATAGCAGTCAGGGCAATAGCCTGTGCCAAGGCCTGGTGCATGAGGGAAGGCAGTTGCTGGAACATCACTGTTGTTTAAAAAGCAAAGAAGAGATATAAGCAGTGACACACACCTGTGATCCCAGCAACTCGAGAGGCTGGGGCAGGAGGATCGCAAGTGTGAGGCCAACCTCAGCAACTTGGCACGATCCTAAGCAACTTAGTGAGACCCTATCTCAAAATAAAAATGAGGACTGGACTGGGGCTGGAGTTGTGGCTCAGTGGTTAGAGCACTTGCCTGGCATATGTGAGGCCCTGGGTTCAATTCTCAGCACCATATATAATAAATAAAAGATCCATTAACAACTAAAAAAAAGGACTGGGGATGTGGCTCAGTGGTAGAGCACCTTTTAGCTCAATCCACAGTGGCAAAAAGAAAGAGGAACTGGAAAAGAGGAAATATTGGTGACTCACCAGTAGGAGTGTAGTTGCTCTCTCAGACATCATTTTGGGTCATTGTGTATTAGATTGGCAGCTCTTAGGAAAAACTATAGGGGGCTGACGGTGTAGCTGAGTGGTGGGGCACTTGAGTAGCCAGTATGAGGCCATGGGTTCCATCCCAGCACCACCAAAACCAAAAACCAAAACACCCCTCCCAAAAAAATAAACGGTGGGATAGCTCTTCATGCCCTTGCCTGCTTAGGCAATGGTTTCTTAGAAACGACTTCAAAAGCATGAACAACAAAAGAAAAATAGGAAAATTTGACTTCAACATCAAAATTAAAAGCTTTCATGCTTCAGAGAAAACCATCCAAAGTGAAAAGAGAGGCTGGAAGTGTAGCTAGGTCAGTCAGTGGCAGTGCGCTGGCATAGTGAAAAATAGAAAGACAGGGCTGAGGGGGCAGCTTAGTGTGCACAGGGCCTGGATTTCATCCCAGCACCACACACACATGCGTGCATGTGCACACACAGTGACAAGGCAACTTGCAGGATGGAAAAAGACTTGCAGATCATGAATCCGCTAAGGGGCTCACATCTGGAACCTATGAAGAATGCTTACAACTCAAAAAACGTAGCCCTGTTTAAAATGGACAAAGGACCTGAACAGACATTCCTCCAAAGATATACAGATGGCCAGTAGGCACAGGCAAAGATGCGCACATCACCAACCATCAGGGACAGAAATCAAAACCACAGGAGAGGCACCCCATCCCAGCATGATGGCTGTCATCAAGAAGACAGCAACAAGCCAGGCACCATGGCACATGCCTTTCAATCCCAGTGGCTTGGGAGGCTGAGGCAGGAGGATTGCAGGTTCAAAGCCAGCCTCAGCAACTTAGCAAGACCCTGTCTTAAAAAATAAAAGGGCTGGGATGTGACTCAGTGGTTAAGTGCCCCAGGTTCAATCCCTGGTACCAACACAGAAGAAGATGGTAACAAACTGAGCAGTGGTGGTATGTCTGTGACCAGTGACTCTAGAGGCTGAGCAGGAGGGTGCAAGCTCCAGGGCAGCCTGGAGAACTGAAGAAGACCCTGTCTCAAGATGAAGAGGGCTGGTAGGCAGTTCAGGGGTGCAGCACAGGCCTAGCATGTGCAGCACCAGACACACAGTGTGTCAACACAGATTGCAGTACAGTTGTGACCTTCACACACTGCAGGTGGGAGTGTAACATGATACAGCTGCTGTGGAAAATAGAGGGGCAGTTCCTCAAAGGGCTCAAGAGTTTCAACATGACCCAGCAGGTCCACTCCTAGGTGCTTACCCAGGAGAAATGAAGCTGTTCCACACACAAAGTCATATACAGATGTTCACAGAAGCATGTTCACAGTAGCCAAAAGATGGACACAACCCAGATGTCCCTCCTCTGTGTGTGGGTCGACATGCAATAGAATGCTTATTCAGCCATGGAAAGGGCTAGCACAGTGATGCTAAGTGAAAGATGCCCGTCACAAAGGCTACAGTACATGATTCCATTTGTACAGAATGTCCAGAACAGTCAAGTCCACACACAGAGCAAGTGGGCTAATGGTTGCCAGCGGCCAGGAGCGCAAGCATGGGAGGTAGTGGCTGACGGGCATAGGCTCTCATTGGGGTGTGGCAAGTGGTCTGGTCTGCAGTCAAGGTGATTGCACGCTGGGGTGTACTAAGAAAACCACCCTCATGGGTTTTGTGAGTGGGTAGATTCAAAGGAACATGAATCATATCTCAATAAAGCTATTATTTTTTTATTTTGGTGGTGATGGAGACCAAACCCGGGTCCTCATGCATTCTAGGCAAAAGATAGGGGGGTGGGGTGAAGAGGCAGACAAATCTGATCCAGGACAGGTGGTCAGGAGAGGCCAGGGTCTACAGGCCACCAAGGACCTTGGAAAGGCATGGTGGCACCAACAGGAGTGTCTGAGGTTTCTCCCTGGGTCTGTGACAAGCTTGGTTCTCATCTGGAGAGGACTCCAAACTGTTGGGTGGAGGGGCCCAGGGCAGAGGCAAAGTCCAGCATCCAGCTGGTTGTGACCTGAGCTAGGGTGGTGGCCATGGGCTGAGAAGGGAAGATTTGAGATGTATTGGGAAGTGACCTAGCACTGGGCAGGAATTGTCAGAGGATGAGTGGGGACAGCTACCCTTCCTTCATAAATTTTGATTATTCAGAAATTTACTTTTTTTTTTTTTTTTTGGAACCAGGGATTGAACCCAGGGACACTCGGCCACTGAGCCACATCCCCAGCCCTATTTTGTATTTTATTTAGAGACAGGGTCTCACTGAGTTGCTTAGGGCCTCGCTAAGTTGCTGAGGCTGGCTTTGAACTCACGATCCTCCTGACTCAGCCTCCCAAGTCGCTTGGATTACAGGCGTGCGCCACCGCGCCCAGCCAGATATTTACTTTTGCTCAATGAAACCTAAATTGCTCCTTGACTTGAATTTTTGCCCCAGAATTGACCTTCATTCCCATGTCCATCTACGTTAAATTATAAAAGAAATCAATGCTTGGAGGGAATTCTAAGGTTACCCGAGGACAGGGAGGGTGCCGGGAGGTAAGCCCTGGCTCTTCTTCCCTCCACACTCTCACCCCACAGGCAGCCAGGCTTTCTTCCCATGTGTCCTGGACATTTGTACAGAGGCTGTCCATCCTCCTGGCAGTGGCTGCCTTCAACTCACCAACTGCACCTTGTTCTGAAGGGTGCGTTTGTGGCCAGATGCCATATCCCATCCCTTGTCTGCGGCATAGCTGTGAGCCTCTCTGCAAGAGAAATTTGGAGAAACTCCTAGGAACCCACAGGCTCAGTGTGTGCACTTGCCATTCTGCGATGTGGTCCTTGGCAAGGTTCTCCTCTTTGGGTTCTTACCATGAGGACGTGACTTGCTTTGGCAACACATATTTATTTAGCACCAGCAGCATGCCAAGCACTGTTCTGGGGGCCTGGAACACATCACAGAACAAGATAGGAAACAAAATCCCTGTCCTCCTGGTCGTCCACGCCAATCGGAGACAGATAATCAACGGTAAGTACTGAGTGGGTGCTGACCATTTGAGTTGCCTGAGGCCAGGGGCAGCCCAGGACACAGGCATTCAGTGCTCACACTGTGAAGGTCTTGGCTCAGTTTGTGGCCGTAAGAGGTACTAGTTGCTATGAAAATCAGAGCAGGCTGAGGAGGTTCGGGAATGCTGGGCAGTCTACACGGGCAGCTGCAGTGAGAAGGTGACATTTGAATGAAGATGGAACAGAACCCAGGGAGACTTCCTGGCAGAGAAGCAGCCAGACCACCGCAGGAGTGAGCCTGAATACTGGCAGTCTTCAAGACTGGCAGTCCTGGACTAGTAAAGCATTTCTTTTATTTGTGTTTCCTTTCTTCCCAGTGTGCTTCTCAGTCTGCCGTCGGTCCGGGGTTCTCTGCCCCTTACCGGCCTGAATCTTATAAGCAGTCACTCGTCTCCTTCCCAGCCTGAAGTGCCTGCACACACTGGGGTAGGTGACTGGGGGGAACCACTTTCCTTTGTGCCTCCAGAGCAGAAGTCTGATTTCCTGGTGAGTATCCCTGCTGATTTGTAAACATGCACTTTAGTGGGCCACATGCTCCCTCTAGTGACCAATACACACCCTAGACCATCAGGCCAAGCTTTACCCTCAGGGTTCCTTAAGTGCCGGAGAAAGTGAGGCCAAGAATAAGCAGGGAGTGCCCGGTGGGGGTGAGGGTGGGAGCAGAGGTCATTCTCACACACATGGACTCAACTTGGGCTTTCTGTGCTGCAGTTGGCATTGTCTGGCAAAAGTCCTTAAAAGCAACCAGCCCTTGACCCAACTGCTTGCCTGCAGGAGAGCCTCCTGAGGGCTGACTGAGTGCCCAGTGTGGTGTACAGGAAGATGCTCCTCAGTGTTGTTTATGGTAGAGGAAACAGGGAAACCTGAGCCCAGGTGGGGCTGGGGGGCATCATTCAACACGATTGGCAGGAGCCATCAGAAATCATGGTGGATTTGTTGTTTGAATCATAAGTGCCTGAAGGAATCTGATGGAAATCCTAGATCCTTGTCCCTGAAAAATTAGCCATGAGCCTGCAACACACTCTGTGACTGTAATTCCAGCAACTCAAGGCTGAGGCAGGAGGATCAAAAGTTGGAGGCCAGCTTCAGCAACTTAGATCTTGTCTCAAAATGAAAAATACAAAGGGCTGGAGATATAGCTCTGTGGTAGAGCACCCCTGGGTTCCACCCCCAGTACTACAACAAACAACAAAATGTACAAAACAAAATAAAATGAAAAAAAATTAGTAAATACTAACTGATAAAATGTTGAAGGAAACTGAAGTTAGAATAGTATCATCTGAACATTGCTATTCAATCTTTTGAAGAATGATATTCAGATTGTGTGTGTGTGTGTGTGTGTTGCTGGGGACTGAACCCACTGAGGTATACCCCTAGACCATTTATTTTTATTTTGGACAGGGTCTTGCTGTTGCTGAGGCTGGCGTCAAACTTACCATCATCCTCCTACTTCAGCCTGTCAACCTGCTGGGATTACAGAGGTGTACTATGGTCCATGGCTGATATTCAAATATTTTGAAGATTCCTATATTCAAACATCATGGTAGTACATTGATTCAGGCAGGAGAGCCACCTGTGGAGGCTTGGAGTGGCAGGTGGAGAAGCAGGGGGAACAGGACACCTGTAGCTTCAGAGTGTCTTCCAGGTGAGACAGTTCCTAGCAAAGGGAAAAATGGTACCTTTCTGTGCCCTGGCCAAGGGGTTATTGGTCAGCCTGTGCTGCCCTCACAGAATACCACAGACTGACTTAAATAACAGAAATGTATTTTCTCACAATTCTGGAGACTAGAAGTTCAAGATCACAGTGTGGCAGTTTCGGTTTCCAGTGAGGACTTTCTTCTGTCTGCAGACCACCCAGTCTCACTGTGGGGGCATAGAGCCCTCTGGTGTCTCTTCTTGTGAGCATTAATTCTATCCGATCAGGCCCCCCCCATGACCTCTTTTAACATTAATTACCTGCTTACTGACCCCTCCTGATGCAGTCACGCTGGGGTCTGGTTTCGAGTCCTCATGCATTTCACCAGCAGTGGCACCAGGAGCAGCACTACACACAGCATGGGCTTCCAGGGCGGAGGTGCCGAGGCTCACGTTGCTCTGGAGCTGGAGCTAATCCCAGGAAACCTCAGGGCCCAACACAGGGCCATCTACAAAATAGGCCCCTGCACTTCTCAGAACACCCGTCATGACAGCAAAGACCAAGGACCTGTTGGAGGTGAAGGTCCTCAAGAGACACGCTGGCCAGAGGTAGTCCTGGTCCTGGAGCATCAGGGATGGGAAAGAAAAGTGTTCTCCAGGACAGTCTCGGGACAGCTGGTGCCACTGGAATGTGGACTGTCAGTGTTGAACTCCTGGTGTGGGTCATTTTACTATGGAACCACAGGAGGATGTCCTTGCTCTTCAGAAGTGTCCTCCAGAGACAGGAGCTTGATGGTGCAACCTACGCTCCAAGAAGCACCGTGGATATTTGTGTGGGAGGAAAACCACAAAGCCCCACCGCAAGACTTCAGCACAGGTGAACTGGTGGAGGGATGCAGGAGTCTTGTTACTCATTCCTGTAACTGTTCTGTAAGTCACAAAGTATAAAGTCTGAAGTATAAAGCTAAGAAGAAGTGAAATAGGAAGCAGGCACACACACATCTGAGTTTGCAGCTATCCTCCCAGAGGCTGTGCTTACTGACACTACTGTTGGAAACAGAGCGTGTGTTAGGTCACAGGGCCAAAAATGCGAGGCAGAATGCTAATGACGCCCCACCCTTGACGTGCCCGTCCAGAGCTCATTGTGCACAGAGGAGATTGTGCTTTTCTTGTGTCGGCTGTCTCATGCCACATGTGCACTAGGGATGGTTGAGGCCCCTCTCTGGTATCATCCTGGGCTCCAGTTTGACAGAGCAACCAATACCTCAGATATCACCAGTGATGGCAGCACAAGGGCCCCCAGAAACTCCATCAGGAAAGTACTTCCTCTCATGTGTCACTGGCTAAGGCAAGTCACCTGGGGAGGGAAGTGGAATCCTACCATGGGCCCTGGAGGAGAATGGGAAGTCTTTGGTGCAGTAAATTTATATTTGGAGTCTACTCCTCTCTTCTTTCACACAAAGCTTACACACCTTTCTGTTTCTGCTTTCTTACTTAAAAAATCTTGGAGATTGTTCCATACCAAGCAGTATGGGCAGACAAACAGGGCACCCGCATTCTCTCACATACAGCTGCCTCGTCCTGTTGAACCCCCGCCTCTCTCCCTGCAAGAAGTTCATATGGCTGGGTGCACATATTACATGCACATGGGACTTGACACCTTGTGTTAATAGGTGAAGAAGGCAGGTTACAGAGCAGCTGATATATAGGGAATATTGTTTTGTGAAAAAATTATTTGCATAAGGGGAATTCTGGAAGAAAACATAAAAACACAAATAGCATTGACTGTGAGCTGTCCACTGGCCTTCTCCTTGCTTCTCTGGATTCTCTGACAATCACAGTCATTGTCTGGGTGCATTTGACTGCCAGGAATAGGAGCCCAATCAAGAGAGGCTTGTGGGAGAGTTCAGCGACTTCCGTGGCTTTGCTCCTCAAGAACAGGAACTTGTTTGTTCTGTTCACTCTGTTCTGTTGGATAAATTAGTGAACTGGCACAACAAAGAATCAGGCTTCTTGGAATCCCCAACTAAGGCTTGGTAGCTCTGACTCTCTGCCACCCAGTCGCCTTGCATTCCCATCCCAGCATTTCTGTTTCTACCTTTGTCTTTTATCTCTCTCCAGTTTTCTTTCCAGAGTGGTGTGCAAATGATTTTGATGCAGAGGCAAATGCTTAGTTGCCCTGGGGGAAATCATACCTAAAGTTTGCAAAACCAATACATGGAGACACAACCTTTCCCTGCTGTTGTCTGGTCAAATGCTAAGACCAGAAGGCAACTCTGGCCATCACTCTGCAAATGTTCTCAACCCTGGATGGGGGGGGGGGCAGGGGAATGTGTTCTAGTTATCATAAAAACTGACACTTTGAGGGGCTGCACCATGCAGTACCCCTGTTAAGGATGTCCCTCAAAAGAAATGTTGGGCTGGGCCTAGTGGCACACCTGTAATCCCAGCGGCTCAGGAGACTGAGGCAGGAGGATTGCAAGTTCAAAGCCAGCTTCAGCAACTTAGTGAGGCCCTAGGTAACTTAGTGAGACCCTATCTCAAAATAAAAAATAAAAAGGGTTGGGGTTGTGGCTCAGTGGTTAAGTGCCCCTGGGTTCAATCACTGGTACTGAAAGAAATTAAAAAAAAAAAAAAAAAAGGAATGCTGGAAACCAGGCCCAGTGATGTCCACCTGTAGTCCCAGCCACTCAGAGGGCTGAGGCAGAGGAAGATGTTGGAGCCTGACCTCTCTGGAAGTCGTCAGGATGGCCCACTCAACATGACAGTGACAGTCTTAAAAGGCAGAGGAGAATTTCGAGCACAGAAACAGGTGCAGAGGGAAGATGATGGATAGACACAGGGGGATGCCAAGGATCACCAGCCAACCACCAGGATCTAGGGAGAGGCCTGGGACAGGTCCTTGTACTGGGCCCCCAGAAGGAACCGGCCCTGCTCACACTTTAGCCTCCAACTTGCAGCCTCCAGAACCATGAGACACTAGATTTTTGTTATGAAAACCACCCAGTTTGCAGTTCTGGAAAACTAACGTCCCCTGCCCTCCCTTTTCATGATATTTAGTCAAAGAATTCAAATATAAGGAGGTGACTTCTAGAATCTGCAAATACATGCTTACATGCTCAGAGTGAAGTTTCTTAGGAAAAGATCCAGAACTTAAAAAGCAAACTACAACACTCCCCTACCCTGACCCCACTGGCACCACCAGCTTGGTGGTCAAGGCAGGCTGTGTCCCTGAGCCACCTAGAAACAGAAATCTAGAGGTGTGCCCCAGGGCAAATGCCAGCCTGCCATTAGCTATTCTACACATGCAGGCACCCCAGGGACCATGAACAGCTGGGTGGGTGGAGACCCATCCTTTTCCCCAGAAAATCTTTAGACCACAGATCAGGAAACGTCAGTTTATTCCAAAAAATACCAAGTCTCAGCATCTCCAGCTGTCCTTACCAGGAAATCAAGGGCAGGGTCCAGTGTTGGAGGGAGGCGTGAGGAGTGGAAGGATGGGCAGAGAAGTGGAGGGTCTCCTGGTCTGGAACTGTTTATCACTTTCAGTGACCCCCCTTGGCAGCCCCCAGCCAGAGGGAGGTGCTTGTGCGTGGGTGTGCATGTGTGCACACATTTGTGTGCATTTATGGGGGGGGGTCGGGGGAAGAGATGGTGAGGTCCCAGCTCCATAAGCATCAAGGGGGACAGGCAGAACATGCCTGCTGGCCCACCCCCTACACCTCTCCCCACTATGGCTTATTTGAGTTAAGAGGTCAAGGCCCCAGGGTTAGGAAGCCTGTACTGAGTGAATGGAGGGTGGAGGATGGGGGCCAGATTCCTAGAATCCAGGCTGGGGGAGTGCAAGTGGAGGGACGCATACAACAGCTGAAAGACCCCGAACCTCCCAATTCCAGGGACTAGAGTGTTCAAGGGGGGTGTCGAGCCGATGGGAGGGGCCACAGCTATGGGCAGCATCCCAGCTGGCTCCTCTGGGGAAGTCACAGTCTGCCTAAGGACGCTGCGGGGAGGCCTTAGAAGGGATGGGGAAGCCCATGGGAGCAGTCATAAGCAATGCGATTGAAAAACTGGCACCAGGGCCTCGGCGGATTTGGGTAACCCCCAGTTTCCTCAGTATGATCAGAGCATAGGACCAATTAGGTGTCCCAGGCATCTGAGAAGAAGCGAGGAGCTGAGGGCCAGTACTTGGGGGGAGACATAAAGGGGAGGGGGCGGCCCAGAGGAGGAGAAGAGGCGCCCCCACCTCGCCCTGGGGGCTGGGCGGGGGCGTGTAGCCCTTTAAGAATGGGGAATGGCCGCCCCCTGCAACATGGCTATGTACAAAGAGAATTGGGGCAGATTGTGCATTGGGTGTTGGGGACTCCATGAAGTCCCTGGACACTCCTGGTAGTTGGGGAGGGGGTGAAGGAGCACCGTTGGCCCCTGCAGATGGTTCCAGCAGGGACTGTTGCTCCCAGGATCAGGCCAGCAGAGGCAGTGCCCACAGCCACAGGTGAGTCAGCTGCTGTTGGCCCTACCACAGGGCCAGGGGCCTCTGAATGAGAGTTTGACCCAAACCAGTAAATTCTGATCCTAGTGGGGTCTAGGTGGCAGGGTTCAGGCAAGGGATGGTGCTACCTTCCAAGGGCTGGGATGCCCCACCTCTGGTGCTGATGAGAGGTTGATGGGTTGACCCTGTCATCAATCTGATGGCTGGGCAAGGGGCAGTGATGCTATCTGGAGAGGCCTGGGTGCCTTGCCAGGAAGTGAAGGGACGGTGGCCAAGGCCAAGTCTCTGATGGGACTAATCCGGGCATCCGCCCTGGCCAGGAGTGAGGCAGTGACACAATCAAGAAGGGGCACAGTGGGGGCAATGTCAACAGAGGGGTCAGCTGGCTCCACTCTAGTTCATTTGAGGGAATGGAAAAATGTCATGTTGTGCTGATTCCTTGTGACCTTGGAGGACAATTGAAAGACAACCTGTCATGGTACTTGACCCCAAAGATGGTGGTTTCTGGGAGGCAATGGCACAAGGTTGCAGTGGATCCTGGTAGACGGTGATACATTGGGTGTCATGGATCATGGGAGGTGATGACCCATGGTTATGATGGATATCAGTAGATGATAAATCCTTGGTTCTTATGGATCACTGGAGATGATGATGACGGGGTTGAAGTGCATTCTGGGAGGTGATGATAGTGTTGACTCTCAGGGATCCTGGGACATGGTGACACCATGGCTGAACTAAATCCTGGGAGGTGATAGCACATGATTGAAGTGGCTCTTGGGAGGTGGTGACACCATAGCTCTCACAGATTTTTTTTTTTTTTTTTTTTGCAGTGCTGGGGATTGAACCCAGGGCCTTGTGCTTGTGAGACAAGCACTCTACCAGCTGAGCTATGTCCCCAGCCCTCTCATAGATCTTTGAAGATGATGATGACATTAGGTACCATGGGTCCTGGGAGGATGAAATCATTGGCTCTCATGGATCATGGGAAATGAAGACACTGTGGTTGATGAGACACCATTGGCTCTTATGGCTCCTGGGAGAGGAGCATACCATAGTTACACTGGATCCTAGGATATGAAGGGAGTGAATCTTGGGAAGTGATAACACCATAGCTATGGTGGATCCTGGGATGTGAAGACATGGTTAAAGCATATCCTGGGAGGTAATGATACCACAATTATGGGGAATTCTGGGAAACAGTGGCATCATCAGTCCTAATGGGTCCTGATAGAAAATGTCACCATTACGCATAATGGATTCGGAAGGTAAGGACATCATTGGTTATAGTGGATTCTAGGATATGAGGACACCATGCTTATGGTGGATACTGAGAGATGGTGACACCATTGGTTCTAGAGAATCTTGGGAGATGATGACAGTATCAATCACAGCAAGTCCTGGAAGAAGATGGTAGTTGAGGTGGGTCATAGGGAATCCTGGGAAATGACATGGTTAACATTTGACCCCAAGTACTATGTCATCGTGAGTGGTGAACATTGTGTGGCACTGACGATGTCATTGCCAAGATCAATAGGCACACCCCAACCCTCCACCTAGGACTTTGTTGACAGAATCGGTGATGTCTCTAGACAGAAAGAAGTGACACAAGCCCTCACGCTACTGACAAATCCCAGGACTCCAGAAGCCTGGTGAGTCAGGGTGGCCTCATTGGAGTACAAGCCCATTCAGGGGTACCACCGAGGAGTCACTGCACGGGGGCCCAGCCTCCCTTTAGAGGGTCTGGCAGACATCATGGTGGTCATATCCCTGGGGTCAGGGAAGGAGCCACCACACCAAGTCATGGGAGGATGAGGCAGACACTCTGGTGACACTAACACTAGTGACGGGTGTTCAGAGTAGACACTGCCTCTGAGGAGGAAGCTCTTGGTGATTACATCGAAGCCTGGAGCATCACTGCCAACGGCCTGTGGATAGCTGACTGTCACTAGTGGAGACTGGTCCCAGAGGGCTGGCCTTCTGCGTAGGGACACCAGAGGTGACATCCAGGACAGGGGCTTTCTCTAGCATTTTCATCAGGGTATTCCTGGTCTCAGCACAGCTCGCCTTCTCACCACATGGCAACAGCAGTGGAGGTGTCCCCTGTGTCATCGCCATCCAAGTGGGTGGTGTCTGGTGGTGACACTGCAGAAGGGCCTCACTCTGGAGAGGTCACAGGAGCAGGTTGTCATCTCTGGTGATGGCATCCCAGGAAGAGCCACAGCCCCTCATGGCATAACGGGGCAAGGCAGCTTCTCTGTGATGCCATCCCAGGAAGGAGGCAGAGTTTTGTGACAGTGCTGTGGAGAGAAGGCCTTGCCGTTTGTGAGTACACAATAGGCAAGGTACTTCCCCTGCAGTGTGTCCCAGAGAGATGGCTTTGTAGCAATGACATCATAGGACAGAGGCATCTTGTCCATGGCAAAGACAAGAAAGAAAATATTTTCCCCACACAATGATGCCAAAAGAGGCCTTGGAGCTAAAGATGGCATCAGAAGGATGAGACTTGCCTCTGCAGTGACATCATAGAAACTCTGTGGTGATGTCATAGAAAGTAGATGCTGCCTCTAGTGATGAGCTCATAGGCAGGCCTCTTCCTCTGTGAGGACCTCATGGGAAGGGATGTTGTCCCTATAGTGACATCACAGAACACAGACATTTCTGCTAGTGACTTCATATGCAGGCCTCTTCCTCTGTGATGACATCATGGGAAGGAGGCATTGACTCAAACAGTGACATAATAGGAGGAGGGATCTTGTCTGCTGTTTGACATCCTGGTAGGAGGCTTTGTCTCGGTTCCAAGGGCCCATCTGGGTCTCTGGACCCTGGGGTGTGTGAGCCAGAGCAGGGGGCCTGGAAGGCCGCAGCCCCCAGCCCGGGCCTCAGACAGTCACCTCGTTCTTGCTGGCAGTGCGCAAGTGCTGAGGCAGGTGGTGGCCAGGTATGAACTGCAGCTGCTCCAGGGTGCCCTGGCGTTGGAAGGGCGGCCTTCGGGCCAGCGTGCCCCCGCCCCCACCTGCATCGGACATCCAGGCGGGCTGCGGTGAGCCGTGCAGGGCGTGGTGGTGGTGGGCGTGCAGGCCGGAAGGGGGCAGCCCGTGCAGTGGCGTGGGGGGGCCCCCCGGCCCCAGCAGCAGGTTGGAGTGGGAGGCCGCCAGACTGGCCCGGGCGGTCGGCTCCGGGGGCAGCGCGGGGCTGCGCGGAGGCGACAGCAGGTGCTCGCGGCTCTGCCGCAGGGCCTCGGGCGAGGAGAGGAGCAGGTGCTCCTGCGACACCAGGCGCGCCCGCGGCAGTGTGAACTCGTAGCGTGAGGCCCGGCCACCGTCGCCCAGCAGGTGTTCCTGGGACATGACCCGCCGCGGGTTGGGCGCGGGCGCCAGGCCCAGCTCCTCCGGGCCACCCCAGCCGTCCATGCGGTAGCCGCCGCCAGTGCCAGGGCGCCGCAGCGTGTGCAGGGGCAGAGTCCCACGGGGCATCTCCGCCAGGTGCCGGCGCTTCAGGTAGGCCTCGTCCAGGTCCTTTTCGGCTGGGGAAGAAGGGGAGGGCGCATAAGCGTTCCGTCAGCCAGAGGGGCCGCCCGCCGCCCTGGAACTCCCACAGGTCTAGCCCAAGGCCCGAGGTCGCCGGCCACCCTCATGCTGGGCCAGGCAGGGCCCCGCTCTGAGGACCCCTCTTTCCAGAGGGGGGGCCCACGAGCTCTGGGGGGACTGCCTTGGCCTGCCTTTCCTCCTGTCACACGCGGTGATCTGAGGCGCTGGTGGGTTGTGAAGTCGGCCTGTGGGTACTGACCAGCAGTTTGACAAATGGAGCAGAAGAGGAAAGAACACCAACATTTCCACAGGACAAGGGAATAGAGAGGTGTTTCAGATGCGCGTGGGACTGAAATGCTAAGGATGAAATGACGTAAGGCCTGGGATCAGTTTAAAAGAATTCACCAAAAGGCAGGCACAGAGGATGTGGGAACAAAACGCAGCTTGTTGCTGGAGCTCCTGCTGAGAACGTGGGGATTCATTCACCTTTACAAGTGTTTACAAGTGTTTGCAAATGTCCATAATAACTAGTTTCAAAGCTTTTCTGCAATTAAAAATATGCATATGTCTGTGCCTCACAGACCATGATGTAAAAAGCATTTCTTAGTGTGGTGTTCTGTTCAAAATATTTGAAAGCTACTCCCCTGCCAGGGAAAACTATGGGCTGGGAACTGCCTACCCAGAGTGACAACCACTGGCTCAGAGAGAGGCATGTGACCCAGTGCTGTCCAGGCCAGGGTTTGCTGGAATCACTGAAAAGGGATTCTTTTCTGCCGGGGATACTTAAACTGACATGGTAGAATGACAACCGGAAATCTGTGGTGCAATCTTTGCATTGATGGGGAGAGAACCTGTCTAAAAATGAGGCCAGTCTGTTGTTTAGAAAAGCTGAGAATACAGAACCCTGAAGACAGCTTTCTGAGCTGCTGGATCCAGCCACATCTGAAGGTAGTGAGACTTTCCATGATCCAGCCAACAATAACTTGTTTTCTTTGCTTGAGTTACATTACTGAAAAATGCAATAGGTCTTCAGAGGGTAAACCATGAATTTTCATTTGAAAAAGATACCCAAGGTAATTCTACTTTAAAAGTACCTTGGGTAATTCTGGAACAAATTTGGAAAAAAGCCTGAGAGAGGATCTAGATCTTTAGAGGACACAAGGTTACCGTCCACGGTCCTGAACCCAATCCCTGTCCCCTTCCCCAGACTTACCCAGCCTCTTGAGGGAGGAGTAGCGGTTCAGTTCCGATTTCACAGCGGCCTCATAGGACGGGGGCAGATGAGACAGGTTGTGGAAGGAGCGCGAGCAGGACAGCGTGGAGTAGTGCAGGGAGGGGCTGGGTGGTGGCAAAGCCCTCCAGTCTGGGGTGGAGGAGGCAGGGTGGAGTCATGCCCTTGGAGTCCAGACCCCCAACACATACTTGGACTCTGGGGTCCACACCTCAGCCCTCCTCCATCAGGCCCAGTGGTGCAGACCCAGGCCTCCCTGCTCAGACTCTGGAGTCTAGACCCTGGCTCTCCTCCTTTAGACCCAGGAGTCCAGATCCTAGCCCTCCTCCCTTAGACCCACTTAGTCAATCCAGGCCCCTTCCCTTGGGGGGGGAGAAATCCAGGATCCCAGCCCCTCAGAGCAATTCAGTTACCTCTACCCACCCCCATGACAGAACACAGGTCTGCTGATGGGGAGGAAGACACATCCCAAACTGGCATGGTCGGCACTGCTGTGTCCTGGCCCTGGGATTGGGGTGCACTCTGAGTATGCTCCCTCCAACAAGGGTGGAGGGAGATGACTACTTCCAGTGTCCACTGAGGACACTAGGCTGCCTTGGTGGCTGACCGATGGTGAGCACTGTCCATACTGGGCACGAAGCCTCATGCTGGTTCTGTCTGGGGTGTCTGGCTCAGGCACCTCTCAGCAGGGGAGGGAAGGGCCCTCTGCATACCCAGTGTGGCAGCACGGTGCGTGGGGCTGTTGACGTTGAGGTGCAGGTAGTTGTGGTGCAGATTCTCTGAGGGGACCGAGAAGGGAGTGATGTCACTGCCCCTGCTGCCCCCAGCTGGCAGTGCTGCCCTGATCTTTTGGACGGAGCAGGACTCAGGAACGTGAGCTCAGTCTCACCTTCAGGACTCGATAGGGCTCACAGTCAGACCGGCCATTGGCCACACATGGGAAACAGGGGACCCGCAGGGAGCAGTGTGCAGACACAGGCTCATGGCTCGTGGCTCGAGGCTGGGGAGTGCACTGCTTTGTCTCCACACCTATCCCAAAGCTAGGCCAGCAAGCTGGGGCATTCTTGCTGCCTCCTTCCACTTCCCCACTCATGTCTGCTTGGTCCTTCCCAACCTCCAGATCTCCACCCTGACCTGTGCTTTCCCCTGACCACACCTCTCAGACACACTGCTGCCGATGCCCCTGCCTGTCCTCTGCTGAACCCCTTCCCATGGCTCGCCTTCCCCCATGGGACAACACAGAACTTGGGAATGGTGTCTGAGGCCTTGGTAACTTGGCTCTCCTGGCATCCGCAGCCTCCTCTTCCCTCTAACTGCCCCTCTTTTTGAGGCCTGAATGAGCCCAGCTCAGTTCTGCCAAGGGCCTTTGCACATGCTGTTATTCTGTTTTAGCTGCATTGAAGCATACCTCCACCCCCCAGGTACTGGGGATTGAATCCAGAGCCCCACACATGTAAATCAAGTTCTCTACCACTGAGCTACCTCCCCAGCCCTTTTTATTTTGAGGCAGGGTCTAAGTTGCCTGGGTTGGCCTCAAACATGCCATCCTCCTGCCTCAGCCTCTGGAGTAGCTGGGATCACAGGCATGCACCACCATACCCTCCTCCTCTTTTTGCCTGAGAACTATTCACCCCTCAGCATCCATCTTGAATGTCCCTTCCTTATAACTACTCAAACCCTTCTCCTCTCACCCCCGACTCCAGCTCAGTCCTCCTCGCACCCCCTGGACCCTCATCCCAGCCTCCTCCAGAGTCTCTTCCCTTCACCTCTCCCTTCTACAAGGCTGCAGAGACACAGTTCTTCCACTCACTCTGTGCTGTTCCCGTGGCCGCCATTCTACTCAGAACAAAGGCGGTTTCTCCTTCCGCCTGTGCTGGAGGCCTTGCTCTAGTCCCGCCCTCCCCCGGCCTCAGGTCTGGTCCAGCCGGGCTGCAGTAACTCCCCTTATCCTGCAACTCTTTTGCTCGAACCTTACTCTCGGAGAAGCCCTCCTCCCCTCAAGCCAGAGAAGACCCTTTCCTTCTTCCTTACAGCTACTGGGACTTCTCCCTGGGTGCACTCAGAACAAGTCCCGCCAAGTGCAACAGGTGTTGAGAGGAGGACTAGTTCAGGGCCTGCAGAGGCTGGGGGAGGGTCTGGGCACAGGAGGTGGGGCTTGGGGGCGAGGCCATGGGGTGAGGGGCGTGTCAAAGACCAGGCAACCGCGGTGACGCCCACTCACCGATGTTGGAAGGCTTCACGGTGTTGTAGAGGTTCTTGGGCGTCCTGGGGGGCATACTGTCGGGACCCCCAATCCCTGGGGTTAGGGAGCTGCTTCGGGCCCGGTCCGGACGGGTTCCAGGCCCCGCCTGATGCCTCAGAATGTCCACCAGAGCCCTAAAGGTGTTAGAGGAATGATCAGTGGCCTCAGAATTGGGAATGGGAGGAAGGAGACAGAGTGCCAGGCCTCTCCCGCTCCTGTTTGTTCCTCTGGGAGAATCCCCGCACCCTCTCTAGACCACATTTCCTGCTTGACGGGTCCTTCCCACTTCGTTGGACCCCCCTTATGTGGTCCCTGCATATCCTCTTCAATGGCCCTGTACCATCCTGAGCTGGAACCCCCTCCTGTTCCTTGGAAGCCTTCCTCACAGCAATAGAGGAAGCCCCATCGGGCCAGCCACGCAGACCTCAATCACCATGACGCCCCATTTTAACTTTTCCATTATGCCCCTCAGCAACCCTGCAAGTTCAACTTCCAGATATCCCCTGCGAGCTGTCAGCTCCCTGTCCCCCCTGAGACTGCAGCGGCCTCCTACCTCATTTCCCCACTTCTGCCCTTGTCCTGGTAGTTCAGTTTCACCCGCAGCCTGGGATCATCTCACCCAAGGTCAGGACCCTTGAGGGTCTCCCATGGAGAGAAACTTAGCCCTGACTGCTGCTCCTTGCCTCTTTGCCCACACCACTGCAGCTGCACCAGTCCCTCCTGTGCTGCTGCCCGGGCACCTCAGGGCCTTTGTGATGCTGTTTCTCTGCCTGGAATGCCTTTCCCAAGGCAGGGCCTTGGTTGGAGCCATGCTTGGTTCACTCCCTTACTCTCTTCATGTTTCTGCTCGGACAGGCCTTTTCTGACCATTTCATCGAAACCAGTACTTCCCACACTCCTAACCCTTTATGTGACTTTTTTTCCTTTATAGCAGTTACTAGCATCTAAAATTATATTACATATATACTTGCTTGCACACATATAGCATGTCTGTATGGCAGGGGAGAAGCTGGGATTGAACCCAGGTGCTCCCTACCACTGAGTTTCCTCTCCACCCCATATTTATTTTACTTTTTGTTTTTGACAGAGTTTCTCTAAGTTGATGAGTCTGTCCTGGAACTTGTGATCCTCCCACCTCAGCCTCCCAAGTCACTGGTATTACAGGCATGCATCACCGTGCCTGGCAAGTCCTACTATCAATGAGCGCTTACCATTTGTCAGGACTCTACCTGAATCAATTCAGTTAATCTTCATTACAATCTGATAGGCCAGGGCTGTTAATCCCATCGTAAAGGCAAGGAAACTGACACAGAGGTTAAGCAACTTGCCCAGGGTCACACAGCCCAAAGGCAGCAGGATTGACTTTATCCAGAGGGCTGGGACCTTGTTTTGTTCATTGCAGTATCCTTAGTTCCTGACCCACAGGAGGTAATCAAGAAATATTTGTTGAGGCTGAGCATGGTGGCACATTTCTGTAATCTTAGCCACATGGGAGGCTGAGGCAGGAGGATCTCAAGTTTGAGGGCCAGCCTTAGCAACCTAATGAGGCCTTAACTACCTTTTTTTTTTTTTTTTTTTTTTTTTAACCAAAAAAGAAAAGAAAAAAAATAGTTGTTGAGTGAATGAAGGCCAAAGCTCAGGCACTCAGTCACTCAATAGCCAAGTGGGTTCTGTCTTTTCCAGTCTCAGGCCCCGCCCACCTCCCTGGGCTTTCACTCCCCATCCCTGTAGCCCCGCCCTCACCAAAAGGCTCCCCTTCCCGGTGCTCAGGTCCCGCCCCAGGTTCCTCACTCTGGCTCCTAAACGCACACGCACCTGGGCACGTTGATCTCTCGGTGCGCCCTAGGCGCGCGGGACGCCTTGCTGAAGGCCACTTTGGCTCCGACGCCCACTGCCAGGGCGAAGCTGATAACCCCGCACACCACATAGGCGGTGCTACCTCCAGGGCCCTCGCCCCCTCGTGCCCCGGCAGCCCCAGGCCGGCCCCCTTCCAGCCACCCGGCCTGGCCTGGCCCTGGTCCCCCGCCTGCGCCCCCAGCGCCCCCCGCGCCCCCGGCCAGCGGCGGCGGCGTGGTGGCCCATCGAGGCGTGTCGTAGTTGGAGCAGGAGGCCTGCGCCAGGCGCATGTGGCGGTGCTCGCAGCAGAAGCGATAGTGGCAGGTTCCGCAGCAGAAGCGGTAGGAGCCCGTGCTGCAGTTGAAGGTGGCGTCGTACTGGCCCATGACGTCGTAGTAGCCATGGCAGAGCTCGGCAGGGGGCGGCGCCCGAGCCGCTGCGCCGGTGCCGCCTGCGGGGCTCGTCCTGGTGCTGTTGGTGCCCGGGCCCGCAGCGCCCCCGCCGCCCGTCAGCGCCCCAGTCAGGCGCCGCAGGTGCGCCAACAGGGCGGGCAGCGGGCCTGGAGGTTCCGCGCTTGTTGCGTTGGACGGGCGCGCCCCAGCCTGGCCGGCGGTGGAGGCCAGAAGCACGAGGGTCCCGAGGAGCAGGAGGGCCGGCATAAGAGCAGGAGGTCGGCCGCCAGGTTTCTGGGGAACCGAAAGCGGAGACTGGGGTGGTGGGCAGGGGAGAGATGGCCGGAGGTGGAGAAATGTGTAGACAGGTAGCGGGGCAGGAGGGGGAAGAAGGACCGGGAAAGGTAGAGGGAAGTAGGGAAGGGGTCCAAAGTTGAGCACCGCACGCGGTGTCGGGTGGGCATCGCAGCGGGATGGAAAGGCGATGCACAGGCAGAAGAGAATGGAAAGGACAGGGTCACGCAGAGAAAAGACCGAAGTGAGTTATGCACAAGGGAAAAAGTTGGGAGAGTCCACGGAGACATCAGAGGAACGCGTAGAAATTAGAGAGAAAAAGAGAAGAAAGGTGCGATGGAAGAAGGAGCCAAGGGCACGGAGGGTAGAGAGCAAAGGAACAAGAGGCAGCAGGAGAGACGGCAGGCCAGGTCAGGAGGACAGAGTGGCAGGGCAGGACATGGGAAAGAGGGAGAAGGGGAGAGAAGAGGGAGGGGGAGAGAGAGAGAGAGAGAGAGAGAGAGAGAGAGAGAGAGGTTGAGATGGAAGCTGGGAGTTGGAGTTGACAGCCCAGGCAGGCCAGAGAGGCAGGCTGGGTGCTCACTCTGCCGGCTGACATCTGGGGTAGAATCCTGCTTTGTTGACAGGCGGTCCTGCAGGATGTTTAGCAGCATCCACCAGAGGCCAGGAGCCCCACATTCCCCCAATCTGTGACAATCTTAATACCTCCAGGCATGGCCCAAAGTTCCCGTGGTGGAGATGAGGGCACAGGTTGAGAACCACTGGTTTACACCTCACGCTCTTCAGTTTCCCAAATGCCCATCTCTCTCCTTTAATTAGTGCCCATTCTCTCATCTCTCTCATGCACACCACACTCTCACAGTGTCACGTCTCCGTCCAGTTGGAGAGGCAGGGTAGCAGGGTGGGTCATCTGCCACTCAATGGCATGCCAGCCACCTGACACCTCACGACTTTCACCTAACCCCTGGCCCCATGCCTCATTTCCTCACGGTAAAACAAGGGTAAGGAGTAAGTCTGGTCACCATGGGGTTGTCGGGAGGGCCGACCCATGTTCCTGACATACTGCAGGTGACGCACAGGATTTCACGTGTGTGAAAGGACTTCTTGGCCCCTGCTGTTCACTTCAGAAGGGAGACAGGATGGGGAGGGAGATAAGTGGGATGTCTGACCCTGGGACCAGACAGGGCAGGTTTTCCAGCTGTTTCTATGACAACAGTCCAGCCAAGTCCAGGACAGGCCACCCAGTGGACACAGGGGATGGGGAGGATGCCTGGCTTCCTTTAGGAGTGGAGGAGGGCTGCACTCCACCACCAAGCAGAACACTGGAGTGGCTCAGAGCGGGGCTGCAGGTGGGGCATCCTCCCTTCCTTCAGAGGATGCCAGCCCCTAGGAGGATGCCCAGAGGCTTTCCCCAGTGCCCAAGTGCGGATGCTGATTAGTTCTGCACATGTCCACACAGGCAATGCCTGCTGAGTATCCTGGGGATGTAGGCTTCTGTGAGCACTGGGATGCAGTGGCGAGCCAGCCTGCAGGGTTCCTGCCGGCCTCTGGTTGACCTTCCAGTGAACTGGGAGCGTTATGGCCACAAACAAATGTGGTACATGTTGAAAACCTAGTACTGTGAAGACATAGGAAATCATGGTGGAAATCATAAAGAAAGGCCGCATTAAGGGGAAGGAGGAGGGGGGGAATTGGTTTAATACGTAGCAACAGGTGCTATTTTTATTATCTGCCCCTTCCAGTGCATGTGTCTGTGTGTCTAGGGACACACTGTCCACAAAGTTGCTGGTGGTGGGATGGGGAGAACGTAATGGGGGTGCTGGTGCTGCCCCAGCCCCACATGGGGCCTCAGCTTCCATTTTGAGCTCCGGGTTGGACCCTGTTCCTGAACTCCAGCCTGGAAGGCCCACCGCCTGTGAGGCCTCTGCTTGGGTGTTTGGGTGTGTCTAGGGGGACTTGACCTGCACTGTGGACAGTGTGAAAGCTTCTCAAAAAGCCAGACACAGAGGTACCCCAGGGCTCAGCGTTACACTCCCATGCTCCTCCTCCACAGACCTGAAATCAGGTTCACACAAACACATACACATGACTCTTCACGGCAGCACCAAGAATGAAACAGAACGGAACCAACTCAAGGTCCATCAGGGATGAACAGGCACAAACAAAACGTGGCGATCTGTATAGAGGAGTATCAGTCAGCCCTGAAAAGGAGCCAAGTGCTAAGGTCTGCTGTCTGGGGGGGCCTTGAAGCATTATGCTCTGGAAGCAGTCAGAGGCAGGAAGCCTATAATAACTGCCTGGAGCCAAGGGCAGGGGGAGAAGTGGCTGTTTAATGGGGATGGGGCCTCCTTTGGGGTGATGAAAATGTTCTGGAACTGGACAGCAGTAATGGACACACAAAATGAATGTGCTCAACATCCCCAAACTATACATTCTACAATGGTAAACACTGTGTGCACATGCCATAATTAAAAACCAACAACAACAACAACAACGAACAAACAGGCACTTAGTTCTGACAACACTAGCCATTCCCCTGTTGTGACCGTCCGAGGTTCCTGTCTCCCTGCAGTAAATGTCGCCCTGCCAGGAGCCCTGATGCCTTCTTCCTTCTCTCCTTCCTCCTGCTCGGTCAGGATCATGCCCAAAAGGCCCCACTTTCTGCCTTTTTTGTTTTGCTTTGTTTTGTTTTGTTTTGGTACAGGGGATTGAACCCAGGGTGCTTAACCACTGAGCCACATTCCCAGCCCTTTTTGTTTTTTATTTTGAGACAAGGTCTCCCTAAGTTGCAGAGGCTGGCCTTGAACTTGCCCTCCTCCTGCCTCAGCCTCCTGAGCTGCTGGGATGATAGGCATTTGCCGCTACACCTGGCACTTTTCTGCCTTTTGCACTTGCTGTCCCTTCTAAGACCCCCTCCCTTCCTTTGGTGTTGCTCATTTCAGCAGGTGTCCTGTCCAGCCTCTAGCAGCAGCCTGGACTCGCCCCAGTGTGCTCACTTCATATCCGTTAACTCCTGTCTCCATCCGCCATGCTGTGTGTGTTGCCCCATTGCCCGTCTTCCCCCGCTGCACTGGAAATCCTCCAAGACAGGGATTCCTGTCAGCATTTTCACTGAGTCTCCGGCATCCAGAACCAGTGCCTGATACACTGCAGGTGTTCAATTAATGTTCGCTGAACAGAGAAAACAAGCAGGAGAGGTGGCTTCTCTGTCTTGCACACATTTCAGATGAGGACATCCAGGTTCCAAGACGTCTCATCACGCGCTGGAGCCCTGCACTGGAGCTGTGTAGCTGGCCTTTGAACATGGATTTTGAGGCACTGAGACCTGTAGAACGTGGATGGCTCTCTCCCACACCCGGTGCTGGGGTTGACATATGCACAGACACGCCACATCTGGCAGTGGCACATGCATGCAGCCCTGTGGAGCCCGTCACCACTGAGAACCAGGCAGGTAGAACACTCACAGAGGGGTTCAGCTGAAGGGCTCAAGTCCAGGACAGCTCCCTACAGGGGGGCTGTGTCCATCTGGAGGAAGGGATGCTCTTTTGAGACTATCCCAAGGGTGCCATCTGCCTGTGAGACTCAGGAGCTGATGGCAGGAGGGGGCCTGTGTCTCATCTGCACACGGCTGTTCTGGGGAGCCGCAGTTCTGCTCTGTCCCCATCCTGCGCCACGCCTCCCACTGGGCTCGCCCTTACTGATGGAACTCTGTTGTCTCCACCTACATCTATGTGAACACACCCAGGGCGACACAGTGCCAGGTCATGGCAACTCCAGCAGCGGGGCAGCAGAGCAGCACCCCCCATCAAGCTGTCTCCCCACACAGGGCAGCACCTACAGGTGGACAGAGGGCACACCTGCAGACACAGCCCAGTCCAGAAACAAGAAACAGCAGGGACTAGTTCTTCCCTGACCTCACAAGAGACGATGCTCAGACTCACAACAGAACTTACCTACACACAGTGACAGAGTGCAGGACACCTAGACAGTCCCCAAATACAACATGCAAGGACACCCAGAGTCCTCCTGGAGGCACACCTGTAGCCTTCTCCCAGCACACACACCGCTCGCATGGACACAGCCATGTGCTTCTGCATGTTTTGACTCAGACACCATGACCTGCTGGCACCACAGCTCAAGAACTGACCAGGGACCTGCCGCCTCACTGCAGATGGGTACACATCTGTGCAAGCCCATCACAGCCCAGTCATGGAGCCTTGTGGGTGCACGTACACGTGCGCAACACACCCCACCGTGGTGGAGAGTCTGGAAGCAAGCATGTGTTACCCCACCCTGCCCCCAGAAGGGCCTCACCTCTTGTTCCCAAACACACAGGCACTGTCCTCCTCTACAGCTGGGAGGAAGCGGGCCAGACCCCAGTTTCTCATGCACTGCACCTTGCCTGCCCTCTCCAACCCGGACCAGGACCTGAGAGAGACAAGGGACACAGATCAGGGGAGCCAGGCTGGGAGGGGGTCTGCTTTGGGTCCATGCTCCCTGTGGAGCTCCTGCCACCCAGCACTGTGTTCCAAATTCCACTCTCTTGCTGTCCCCTCCCAACCTTGCCAGCTGGGGGATGGGTGGGTCAGGGTGAGTTGCTTCCTGAGAGTCCCACAGAGAACAGGAGGTGGGAGGTGAGGGTGCCCAGTGGCCCAGAGAAAGGGGCAGAGACACTGAGGAGATCCAGGGAGAGGGGGATGTGGATCCAGAGAGACAGGGCACTAGGGAGGAGTGACAGAGAGGAAAGGGAGGAGATAGAAACCCACAGGAAAGGTGGGTGGTGGTGGGAGGTAAAGGTGGAGAGGGATAGAGAGACCCAGAAAGGGGGGAACAGAAGGGGGCGGTGGGCAGAGGTAGACCTACACCCAGAGGAGGGGCACAGACCTAGGGCGAGGGAGGGAGAGAGGGGCACGAGACCAGAAGGGTCAGAGCTACTGGAATTGTGGAAGTGAGGTCGACAGGGGCAGTAGAGGTGGAGGGGGTGCGATGGAGAGGCGGGAGGGGTTTCTAGGAACATCAAGTTCACCGGGTGGTTTTGGGGTGGGAATGTCAGAAGCAGGCAAGAAGCAGGACCCGCAGGGGGAGGAAGCGGAGGGAGAAGGGGAGGAGGGGTCTGGGTGTCCCGCAGACAAAGAGAAGTTAAGGCAAGGACCTCTCGGTGACCCTCCTGGGCTACACACGGCTGCAGGGGACCAGACACCGTCCCTGTGCGGTTCCGCCTCTGGGATCTCCGGCCCCAGGCGTTCACGTTAGTCCATCTTCCCCGGACCCCTGCCTTCACCGCCCCCTCCTCGGCCCGCCCACTGCCCGTGTCTGGATACCGGGATCTGCCCTTGGGCCACGGTCTCTCAAGAGGTCTGTAGCGTCTCTGCGTTGCCCCGTCTCTGTCCCAGCATCTCGGTCTCACTCCGCCCCTTCTTTTAGCCTCCATCCCCTGCCTCCCCCGCTCGGCTCTGCGTCTTCCCGGTCTCCTCCACATTCCGTCTCTTTGCCTCTGGCTCCCAGTCTCTGTGTGCCTCTGTCCCTCTGAATGCCAGTGTCCCCTCTCCGCTGGACCCCCGCCCCTCCGGCCCCCAATCTTAGGAGGGGTGGGTGGGGGGCGCTGCGGCGGGAGCTGTGTGTTCCCAGCACAAAATAGACTCCTGTTGCCATGGCGACGAGAGCGCGGCTCCAGACGCAGGCTTCAGGCTGGGGGTGCGGAGGGGACACCTGGATCCGGAAGGCGGGGGCCGGGGGCGCCGACTCCCGTCCCGGGGGCTCCAGAGGAGGGGTCGCTAGGATTCCTAGCTCCTTGGGAATGGGGTGCTAGGCCTTCTGGGAGGGGTCTCGGCTGCCAGCGTCGGTGGGGCTGGCTGGCTGGCTGAGGGCTCTGGCCCTTGCATCCCTGGGGGACAAAGAGGATGCCTTCTTAGGTCCCTAAGTCTGGGGAGGGGGCAAGGACTGTCAATCTGGGGGGGGGGGTTGTGCGTCTGTAGAGTTCTAATTCCCAGATTTTCAAGGGGGCTGCAGAATCTTGGAGCTCTCATGTGGTCCCCTGGACTCCAAAGTCTTCAGGGCACAGGGACCACTCAACGCAGCGGTCTGTTCTTCCATCCATCCATCCATCCATCCATCCATCCATCCATCCACCCATCCACCCATCCATCCACATGCCTGCTCCTTCCTCCCTGTCCCGTGCCTCAGTCTCCCCCTCCGCACCGGGTGCGGTCGCTCACCTCACCTTCCGGATGCGGGACCCTCGGGGAGTCGGGGGTGGTGGCGTGGGGGCCGGCCGGGGGAGGCACAGCAAGCGCGTGTCTGCGAGCCAACGGGGCTGGGCGTGCGCTCTCCGCGCCGATGGGGGCGCAGCGTGGCAGCGACCCCGGCCAGCGGTGCTTTTTCCTGTGCAGATGCGCCGGCTTCCGTGCAGATGTGGCAGCGGCCAGTCCTCTCCAGTGTCTCCCACAGGCTGAGAAAAGGCACCTCCCCCTCCCCACTTGCCGAGGACCCCTCTTTTTCCCACCTGCGGACCCCAGTCGCCCCCAGGAAACCCCCCAAACCCAATAATGGTTCGGTCTACAGCCACATCAATGTTTATTCTGTGAGTCCGGGTCCCAGTCTGTGATACTCTTTCCCCCTCCTCGTTCAGGCCCATGAAGTGGCCCGGGGCCCAGCCCCACCCCCACCTTGCTCCCAGCCAATTCCCGCCCAGCTCCCAGGATTTCATTTGCATTTCCGGGAGAGACTGCCCAATGGGAAGGCATAACCACACCTCCCCTCCCAAGGGGGCGGTACTCCTGATGGACTGAACCAATCCTGGGATACAGGGATGGGGGAAAAGCACTTCCATGAGGGTAACAGGAGGGTAGTATCCCCTCAAGTCAGGGCTGGAGATTCAGCAGAGAAGGGGGTTCTGGCCTTGGAAGAGGCCCAACAGCCCACTGTCCGGGACAGGCTCCTTAATGATCTTCTGGATCTGTAGAGGAAGGGAGGGGTCAGGAAGACTTCAAGGGTCCCCATCTCCATGATGACAAAATCAGAGGGGCACATCTCCATCTTTATCTTCCCTGACACTCTTGGCAGCACCTGACCAAGTCAACCACTCTCTCTTTTCAAATCTTTCCTGGGGCCTCCCTTTCATCACATCTGCCTGGTTTAAGCCATAAGTTGTGGACCATCTCAGTCTGATTTGCTGGCTTGCCCCACTAAACATGGAAGGCTTTGTCCAGGGCTTCTTGTTTATCCTTCCTCTTCCTCAGTTAATTTCCTTTCTCCCTCACTCTTCTGGCCTTTGACTCCCAAATCCAGCCCAGGCTTTGCCCCCTGAACTCCAACCCATTTATCCCAATCATCTCTTAGTTTAATATGAACAACAAACCACATTTCATCCATCAAAAAGTTCCACCAGGTTTATCTACAGAAAAGTAAACAACAAAAACCGAAGGCTGCATCCCCACTGCTTCCACCCTAGTGAAGCCCCTATCATCCCTTCCCTGGATGCCTGAAATCACCTCCTTGCTGGGTCTCCCTCTCCACCCACCCCACCCATCCTTTTAGCACCATAGAGATCTTTAAAATTTGCTGATCTGACCATGGCCACTGTGTACAATCCTACTGCTGAAATCCCAATTGTTGCCAAGATGGGCTGTAGTTCCTGCCTCCCTCCACTCTTCCCTCACCTGCCCAGCACTGCCTATGTCCTCCCACATAAGGCAAGCTCAGTCCCACCCACTGGACTTTGTTCCAGCTGTCCCCTCCACCACAGGAAGGACTGATTACTCCTCCCCCTCCAGGTTTTGGATTCAAGATCCTATGATCACCCTCTGCATGTTCCCTTCCCAGCTCCAGGGAACCTGTAACTGAATGTGGATAGGCTTTTTATCTCCACACTGTGATACTCACGCCAGGAGAGCTGACTCTGCCACTGCCCTGGCCATACGACTGCACAGAGCAAGTGCTCAACAGATGCTCAATGGCACTTAAGGAAGAGGAGGGGCGAGAACTAGGACTTTCTAGTTCTAGTCTTTTCCCATCAACTTGAGGACTAAGGGTTTGAAGGGGGGTGGAGGGCACCCTCGTATCTGTCAGACACCAGTACTAGAAAGGCCACAGCAGAGGTGGGTGAGAAGGGGCACCAGCACCCAATGGGGCAAAAGCCCAGGGCATGAAGAGTTAGCAGTGAGTGTCAAGGGATTTCTGCCCACAGTTTTTGCTGGACTGTCCACCACATGTCTGCCTGGCTTCCTCATTTCCCTCTAGGAGTGAAGCCCCCTGAACCACCCTACGCAACCCCTCCTCTGCACTCCGACACCCAGGTCATCCCTGTTGTTCTCTGTAGTCTTTATGGCCATCTGTGTTTCCTTTCACTTATTTACGATGGTGGCAAGCAGCCCCCCACCAGCATTTAGTTCCTTCTGGAGGGTTCAGCCTGCCCCATGCCCACGTGCACTCTCCTATGCAGGGTGGCCCAGCGTGGGGAACACAGGGATCCATTACCTCCTTGAACTTGGGGTGGGCAGCATCCCTCACAAGCTGCATAATGAGCCCTTCACTGGTGGAGAGGAAGGCACCACTCTGCCTCATGCGGGCCAGCGCCGTCAGTCGGTCCACCTGACTATGAGCAAGTTTGAGGAAGGAAGGGCAGGTGTCCATGTTGTGGCAAAGATACCAGGCCCTCTGGCACAGGTGGCCGCAGTTGACACCCCCCCACACTCACTCCTGGGAGGGACCCTCTCACCTGCGAGAGGAGCAGGCATCCACCACAACATGGACTTGCAGCCCCCGCTCCAGGAGGTCCAGAGTTGTGTGCTGCGGGTAGAGAAAGGTCAGAACCAAACCCAGACCTGAACAAGGGGCCCAGGTGAGGGGCTGGGTCAGAACTGGGGACCCAGAAGGGATGAGGGAGGCTCACACCAGAGTAGGGGCTGCCAGGTTAGGATGTAAGTCCCAGGTCAGGAGGGGACACCTGTAGGTGAGAATGTGGGACCCCAGGTGACCATTGGGGAATCTCACCAAGACGCAAACCTGTGCCTCAATGCCACACAGCAGCACTGACTGAAGCTGGGGCCGGCTGTCCAGCTCCTGCTGCAGGGTGGGCACCATGCTGAAGCAGGTCTTGCTCAGGGGATGCAGGCCCTCAGCCCCCAACTCTGGAACTGTGGGGCCTAGGCCTTGTGGGTACTGCTCTGTCAGCAGGGCTGGGACTTGCAGCAGTCGGGCCACCTGTGCCAGAGAGGGAACAAAGGCCTTATTATGAGGGAGGAAGGCTGGGCCTGGCCCCCAAGGTCTGAGGAAGGACAGTCTATGGCCTGTGAGGGAGGATGGCTGGGGTCTGACCCCTGGGTCTGAAGGAGGAGGGCGAGGGCCTAGACTTCTGGTCCAGGTAAGGGGCTGGCACATACCCTGAGCATTCGAGCAGCCACAGAGACAATCTGCGGGAAGTAGACAATACTGTGACGAAACCGCTCCTGCATGTCACAGAGGAACAGGATGGAGGATCCTGGGAGGACTCGACCCAGGCTGGTCCTGGCTGCTGCCATTCCTTCAGGGTAGGAAGACAGGGGTGGGGCAGGGTCAGCAGGAAGCAAGTCTGGCATATTCTGCAGTTTCCATCCAGGGTTGCACATTTGCAGCCTGTGGTCCTCGCCTCCTGCACACTTACTCTTGCCTCCAGGCCTTTGCATCTGCTGACCTCCTGCATCTTCTTCCCATTTTCTTCTGCTGGGAGGATGTTTCTCTGGGAAGCCCTTTGTGGCCCTGACCAACATGGTCCCCAGTGTCACCCTCCCAGCCCTCTGGCCTTCTCCATCCTGGAGACTGTACAATGTCAGCAAGTCTTCCTGTGATCTGTTTCCATCTGCCCTTACAGGGGCCCTGGGTTCATGCCCTGCCATGTGCCTAGCACCCTCCCATGAGGCTCCTAAGTGAAGGGTGCAACTGTCACCCCTACCACACCCCCAGGGAAAACCAAGGCCCAAGCAGTGAAGTGACCAGGGACACAGGGATCACACGCTGGGATGTGACCCTTGAGAGAAAGGAGCTGCACTCTCCAGGCTCTGCCACTCCCCACCCCACCCCTGCAGCCTTTGAACCTGACTTCCCAGTGTGGCAACTGGCTCTTTTCCCACCCTCAGTTTGCCATGTGCAGAGTACTCTGGTTGACTCCCTCCCAGGTCTTGGGAAGAGAGGATATTCTTCAGCCATACAGAGTACTGAAGTGCCAACGTGTGCTCGGTGAGAGGTCAGTAACAAGGCCACTCTGTGTGATTTTACTTGTATGAAATATCCAGAGGGGAATCCAGAGATAGGAAGCAGAAACTGGGGCAGGGAGGAATCTGGGGTGACTGTCATTCAGGGTTTCTATTTGGGGTGACGAAAATGTTCTGATTTAGGTAGTAGTGACAGTTGCACAACATCATGAATGTGCTAGGTGCTACTTAGCTGTACATTTTTAAATGGTGCAGAGGGTAAGTTTTGGGCTCCAGGTGCAGCTCAGTGGTAGGGCACCTGCCTAGCACGTGTGAAGCCCTGGCTTCCAACCCCAGCACCACACACGCACACACAAAGGGTTTTATGTTGTATGTATTTTGCCACTTTTTTAAAAACTAGAAAAAGGGACAGGATGGGATGGACTGGTGAAGCTACCTGCCCAGCCATCCTTCTACAAGGGAGGAAACCAAGTCCCAGGGAGCCTCTCCTTGCCCCAGGTCTGGCCTGACTCCCTCAGTTAGAGAATCTCCAAGAGCCTCAGTGTGTCCCAGTTGGTGTTCCTGGGAGGCCTATTTCTGGGACCCCATGTTGCTGCACAGTGGGGGGAGTTCTGGTTGCCCTTTGTCTGCAGCTCTGTCTCCCTGTATGTAGAAGGTTGGTTTATGCTCACTGGTTCATTGACACACTTGGGAAACAGAGACTGTGGGGACCCAGTGGAGTAGGGGGCAGTGTCAGGGGAGCTGGGAGGCAGGCACTAAACAGTAAACGGATTTTTTTGAAGCTGAGTCAAGAGAACGTAGGTGGTTATTATTAAAACTCAATTTCTTTCCTTGCTGATAACGCTCCCGCTGGACATTCTGTAAGAAGTGTAGCAAACACCAGCCCCATAAAGTGACACAGTACAAGAAGGGCAAGGATTCTCTGTATGCACAGGGAAAGTGGAGATATGACAGGAAACAGAGTGGCTATGGTGGGCAGACTAAGCCAATTTTCAGGAAAAAGGCTAAAACTACAAAGAAGATTGTGCTGAGGCTTGAGTGTGTTGAGCCTAACTGCAGATCTAAGAGAATGCTGGCTATTAAGAGATGCAAGCATTTTGAACTGGGAGGAGATAAGAAGAGAAAGGGCCAAGTGATCCAGTTCTAAGCTTCATTGTTTGTTTTGTTATGAAGATAATAAAATGTTGGGGTTATCTTCACTTAATTTGGTTGCCTTTGGTGTTTTGAGAAATTTGTACTTATGGATTGGAGTACTACATTTTGACTGACTGGCTGAGCTCATAACAAATGTGTGTGATTATCTAATTTGGCACTTTAATCTCCTGGACCTTTGTGGGATCCCATTTGCTGTTAAGCAAATGTTATTGGTTCTCATTTTATCCAGGTAGAGAAAGTTTACTGAGATAAAAAAAAAAATCTCATACCTCTCTGGTGCTTCAGGCATTTCATAAGGATTTGGGGGGTGGGTGTTGGATATATGGCTCAGTGGTAGAGTGCTGTTTGCCCAGCACATGTGAGGCTCTGGGTTTAATCCCTAGCACTGCAAAAAAATTGGCCCTGTTATCTAGACACAGTATATTATATATTGTATAATGTATGCTTCTTTTTATTCTTTTTTTTAATTTTTTTTCTAATGTATACTTCTTAGGTCTTCAGGACACCCCCCATTAAAGATTAGCTCTTTGCATTTCAGCAGAACTATATGGTGAAACAAATATAGCACACAATTGGTCGAGGGAAAGATCATTGGATAGATTGCATGAGTGTGTTTAACAATTTTTTTCCAGCTTTTTTATCAACTGAATATTAGTCCACAATTATTCCAGCATACCTTTTCTTTTGTTTTGGGTGGGCCTTTGGTACTGCTGTGTGCATATTCAGGATGGGTGAGGTTCATACTTATGTATTTTTGCTCATTTTGGAGAATGCTTGTAATAAAAGGGAGGTGGTAAAAAGGAAAAAAAATAAATAAAAAATAAAACTCAATATATCAGGGCTGGGGACATAGCTCCGTTGGTAGACTGCTTCCCTCACATGCACAAGGCCCTGGGTTCAACCCCCAGCACCACAAAAACAAAACAAAAATACATCTACCATAAAAAAAGGTGTTCTATGTGTAACATTTCATTTTTAAATTTAAAAATGAACAAATGAGGGCTGGGGCTATAGCTCAGTTGGTAGAGGGGTTGCCTCGTAAGCACAAGGCCCTGGGTTCAATCCCCAGCACCACAAAAAAAAAAAATAAAAAAAAAAAAAAAAACAAATGACAACGTTGGTGATTTGTTTAGTAGTGCTGGAAATGGAACCCAGGGCCTTGTACATGCTAAACTCTACCACTAAACTACATCCCCAGAGCAATGGTGAATTTTATATGAATTTTACCTCAATTTTTAAAATGTAATGGAAACTCCCCCTAAAACGAAACCATAATTACAACTGTGATAAGTGCTGTGGTAACTTAGGACCTGATCTATCCTGGCAGCCTGCAAACCTCTTCCCAGGGAAGAGAAGAGAAAAATGATCCTTTGGAAAACACTTTTACTCCCTGTTTCAATCCCTGCAACCTGGATCCCATGGCTTCTCTCTGTCTTCAGGACTGATATGGGGACCCCTCCAGCCCCAGCCCAGCCAAACCCCATCTCAGGGCCTTAGCTGGAGAGCTGCCTGGTGGGTCACACAGGCCCTGGAGCCTCTGCTGAGGGGAGTGGGCAGCCCCAGGGAGTCTGATGGGGGTGCAGAATGTTGGAAAGCTCGGCCAGTGTCACTGCACCAAGCAGCTCCCGTTCAGACTGGCAGGAGTGTGGACAGTGACTCCGGGTGAGAACCACAAGTCCACATTTCTCAAAATGGCAGATACACAAACCCTCTGACCCAGAAATCTGCTCCTAAGTATTTATCTGGCAGACTTCCCTGTGAAATAACACAAGGTTACTGATCACAGGACTCTGGCAGGGCAAAGGAGCAGAAATAAATCAAATGTTCACAGTTAGGGCACTGGCTGCTACATCATGGTACATGCATACTACAGAATTCTGTGCAGCTAGAAACAATTATAAGGAAGCTCTTTAAGAATAAAGAAAATTGTTCAAGAGAAGTGAAAAAGAAGGTACAGTGCAGTGGTGCATGCCTGGAATCCCAGCTCTTACAAGGCTGAGGCAGAAGGACCACAGTTCTAGGCCAGCCTCAGCAACTTAGTGAGAATCTGTCCCAAATCAAAAGGGCTGAGATATATCTGTGGTAGAGCCCCTCGGGGTTCAATTTGCAGTACTGTTTAAAAAAAAGTTAATAAAGGAAAATAGAGTATATGGAATACTTTCATTTATGTCAAAATCTTTTATCTACTGTCTCTGGCAGACACAGGGACCAGACACTCAGGTGGGGAACTGGGTCCCTGGACAACAGTGTGATGGAGGCTTGACTTTCACTGAGTCCTGTTTCTTTTGAATTTTGGACAATGGATAACAGGTTGTCCAGTAGAAGAAAAATATAGAAGCCAGACTGAGGCAGGAGGATCACCAGTTCATGGCCAGACTGGGCAACTTAGCAAGATCCTGTCTCAAAATAAAAGGTCTGGGATGTAGCTCAGTGGTAGAGCACTTGCCTAGCACGTATGAAGCCCTGGGTTCCAGCCCTAGTTCCACAAAAAAAGAAAGAAAAAGCACAAGGAAAGAAATAGTTCTTTGCTGGGCATAGTGGGAATGCTGGTAATTCTGGTAAGCCAGCAACTTGGGAGGCTGAGACAGGAGGATCCCAAGTTAAGGCCCAGCCTCAGCAACTTGGAGAGCCTTAATCTTAAAAAAAAAAAAGAAAGAAAAAGAAAAACTCAATGATAAAACACCCCTGGGTTCACTCTCTCTCTCAAAAAAAGGGGGGGGGGGGATGTTTGTTTGTTTTTACATAAAGTCAAAACCTAAAACCAATTTGTGGTGAAAAATGTCAAGATGGTCAAGCACCCTGGGGGTTTCTCGGGCATGTTCCACCATTGCTTACACCAGGGTGTTCACTTTGTGAAGATGCATTTGAGCAGTGTATTTATGATCTGTACTGTTATCTGTATATGTGGTATACTTCCCATTAAAAGTTTTCAAGATAAATACAATGAAAAGGCCTCAATGGCCTTGGTGGGGCTGGATTGGAGGAAGCGCCTAGAGAGTAGACTGGAGCTGGGGAGTTGGGGACAGATGGAGAAGAGAGGGCAGGACGTGGTGCCGCAGGCCTGTAATCCCAGTGGCTTAGGAGGCTGAGGAAGAAGGATCTTAAATTCAAAGTCAGTCTCAGAAATTTAGAGGCTCAAAGCAATTTAGCAAGACCCTGTCTCAAAATAAAAAATAAAATGGGCTGGGGATGTGGCGGTCAAGCGCCCCTGGGTTCAATCCCTGGTACCAAAAGGCGGGGAGGGCAGGGTACAGAAACTCAGCGGGCGGGTGGACCAGGGAAGCCAGAGGACACCGCGGGTTTCCGGTCCAGCGTGGTTCAGGACCTGAACACTGACTAGGGACTGAGAGGAGGGGGACTGGTTTGGGGAAGAAAATATTCGGGCCAGCGTGGGGGGCGAGACGTGAGGAGGGGGTCTGGGCTGCAGGAGGACCCGAGTGTCCGGGACAGGCGCCGAGTGCGCCGGGGCGCAGTGGCGGCCCGCCTCCTCACGTGGCCTCCGGACCGGCCCTGAGACGGACATCCTGCCTGTGGGACAGAACCGCGGTTTCTGCTGGAAGAAGTGGGCGTCAAACCCACCCACCCTCCGCGAGGACGCGGAACTCAGCCCGGGACTCGGGGGGCGGGAGCGCCCGGGAGGGCTCAGGTCCCTCTGCGGCCGCCGAACTTCGCGGGCCTCGCCCGGCGCCGCCGCCTCCTCCCCTCCTGCGCGGCGGGCAGACTTACCGAGGCGCCGGGGTCGGGCCCGGAGGCACCTCCATCCGAGGGGTCGGACGCGCGCCTCCGCTCCGGGGTCTGGGATCACCAGCCGCTCGGAGCGCACAGCCCGCCCCGGCCAGTGGGCACCCGCCCCGCGCGGGCCAATCCGCAGGCGCCTCGGCAGCGCCCTCGGGAGGCGCCGAGCGGGTGGAGCTGTCTTCCTGAGAATCTGATTGGCCCGAGGAGGGGCGGGGCGGGGAGGCCGCGCGCCCGACCAATGGGGAGCCGTGGGGGGCGGGAACGGCGAGCAGGGCGGAGCGCCGCGAAGGCCCGGGCTGGCACCCAGGCGCTCGGGTCAAAACGGGCTTGCAAAGGCACCCAAGGACTTTGGAGGGAAACTGAGCGTGAGACTGAGGAGCGTGACTCCTGCTGGCCACCTGTTGGTTCCCTTCCGCACAGCACCCGCCCCCTCGGGTGGACTCGGCGCTTGGCACCCGGGGTGGTGAGAGAGACAGAATTCCCAGATGTCTCGGAACAAGTCTGCATTCCTCCCCACCAAGGGTGCGCCTAGGTCGACCTCTCCGCCTCCGGCTTCCCACCTTCCGCCCCGCCGCTCCGCCCGCTGTCCGCTCTGGGCTCGGGGCCTTTGCTGTGCCCTTCCTGTCCCCGGGCCCCAGAGCTGCCCTGACCATCTCCTTGCAACCACGCACAGCTCTAATCCAATCAGCAATTGGAAGTTTACCTTGCTTTTTGAAAACCTGTGTTCTCGTTTATTGTTGCCCTCTCCCCACACAAACACACAAATGAAAGCGCTGAGAGGGGAGAGCTGCCCTTCAACACCTAGGTCTGGACCTGGCCCGCCACAGGCGCTCAGGAGATCTTGGGAACAATTGGGACTGAGACGTCGGTAGGCAGAGATGAGCCAGGCTAAGAGGGAGCAACAGATGCCTGGATGGGTCTGGGAAGAAAGAAGGGAGAAGGCAGGGGAGCGAGAGCGAGCTCCCCTGCCAAGGGCAGAGGTGGGGTCCTGAGACTGTGGCCTGAGAGGGGAGTCTGAGCTTGGTTTGTTTTCTCAGGGTCTGTCAGGAAAGGAGCAGATGACAGGTCAGGGGGCTTTTGGGTGCGGCCTCTGCTTTGTCCTGGGCCCTGGACTGCATTGCAGTTGGGCATCATGGGGTTCCCCAGTCCTGGCAGATCCCCTGAGATTGCCAGGTACAAGGCACTTCCCACCTGTCCACCCAACCCCAGTCCAGATGTCCAGGCTCAGACCCTCCCCATTGGGTATGCTGGGTAAGAGGCAGAGGATCTGAGCAATGTGTTACCAGCATCACAGCCTGCTGCCTCAGCTCTCCCTGGCCCGGAGCTTGACAGGACCCATCCCATGCCAGCTGGGGAGTATCAGCAATCAAAGGCTGTGAGGAGAAATCACATGGCACTGAGGGACAGTCTGGGGTGAGTGCAATGTCATCGAAGAGGTCAAGGGTGGAGGCCTCTAGGGCAGCAAGGCTCAAGTTGGGGCTGGTGTGGGGTGCCTCCATGGGGTCCATAGCACAGGCCACCCCCAGGAAGGGGAATGGAGGCTGCAAGGGTGGCCTGCTGGCTGGCTGTCTCTGGGGCGTTGCCTCCTGGGACAGGATGGATAGGGCCAGGCGCTGGGTGGCAGCCTCAATCTTGGCGAACTGCCTGCAAGAGAGATAGGTGTTAGCTGTGTGACTGCAAAGGACTCCTCTGCTGCTTGTCCCCTCTTTCCATCCCCATTTTTCTTCTCCATGCTAATCTCTGTGCCCTGGCTCTGTTTTCTTGAGTATGGTGAGGGAAACTCTGGACAGCTGTGAGGGTGGTGTGTGCAAGAGCAGCCCTTCGAGCCCAGCTCTAGGCACATTTTTGACATTATAGATTTATTATGACCCTATTTCAATACATAAAAGTGTAAAAATGTCTTAAGGGAGTGCTTTCAAAGAAAGGTGCAGGGCAAGGTGGTGCACGCCTGTAGTCCCACTACTGGAGGCTGAGGCAGGGGGATCACAAGATCAAGGCCAGTCTGGGTAACTTAGTGAGTCTCTGTCTCAAAAAAATAAAAAGGGCTGGGGTTGTAGCTCAGTAATAAGAGTGCTTACCTAACATGCACCAAGCCCTGCGTTCAAGCCCCAATGTGCACACACACACATCACACAAAGGTGTTTTATGGACTGGTGGCAGGCCTGTCATACTGAGGCCCTATGGATTCCTTTGGATCTGCCTACCTCTTGGTACCTCCACCAACTGCAGGTTGGTATCTCCAGCATCTCCCAACTGCAGTAGCCACCCTGTTGATCTCTCTTTCAGCAATCTGGATGGCTCTCATGAATCACTGTAGGCTACACTGTGTCCCCAAAGTTCTTACATCAAGTTCCTAGGTCTGAGTGCCTCAGATGAGACTGCATTTTCAGATCAGGCCTTCAGAGAGGCGGTCAAGGTAAAACGGAATCATTAGGATGGATCCCAATCCAAGAAGAGGAGATGAGGAGACAGGTGTATATCACAGAGGCAAGAGCTTGTAGGGTCAGCAGGAGGCAGGTTCTGCAAGCCCAGGAGCCAGGTCAGAGGGAACCGGCACAGCCCACTCCCTGCCTGGGACTTCAGTCTCCTGAGCCAGAAGAGAATGAGTGTTGTGTAGGCTGCTGGCTCTGAGGTGCTTTGTTATGGCACAGCCCACAAACACACACACACAGCGTGTGAGTGAAAGCAGTGAGACACACCAATTGTGCTGCGTGACCCTTTCCTATATAACCCCCAACAGGCTGAACTGATTGACACCTGGGAGAGCAGGCAGGATGGGGGCCTAGGGGAAGGAGAAGCTACCAGGCCCCTGGGGCGAGAAACCCCTTGGCTCTTGGATCTGAGTGTTAATTACACTAGTGGGTTCCCTTTGGGGAAATTCGTGGAGCTCTTTGCTAATGGTGTGGGTGTGGTGTGGTTGTGTATGTTAAACTTCCATAAAAAGGTTTATTTAAAAATATATCTGATATCTATAATTCTATGTGTATGAAATGTCCAAAATAGGCAAACCCCAAGAGAGGAAAACAGAATAGTGGTTTTCCAGGGCTGGGGGTGGGGGTCTGTGGGTGGCTGCTTAATAGGAGTGATGAAAATGTACTGGGACTAGACAGAGGTGATGGTTGGAACATGGTAAATGTATCCAATGTCACTCAACTGTTCATTTTAAAATGGTGAATTACAGGTTAAGTGTATTTTGCAACAATTAAACATATATCTGGGGCTGGGAATGTGGCTCAGTGGCAGAGCCCTTGCCTGGCATGTATGAAGCCCTGAGTTCCACCCCCAACAGTGCAATATATATATCCATCCAGGTATGGTGGCACATGCTTATAATCCCAGTGAGTCAGGAGGCTGAGGCAGGAGGATCACAAGTTTGAGGCTGGCCTCAGCAATTTAGTGAGGCCCTAAGCAACTTAGGGAGACCCTGTCTTAAAAAAATACATATTTATTTTGTGGGTACTGGGGATTGAACTCAGGACACTTAACCACTGAGCCACATCCCCAGCCCTGTTTTGTATTTTATTTAGAGACAGGGTCTCACTGAGTTTCTTAACACCTAGCATTGCTGAGTCCGGTTTGAACTCAATATCCTTCTGAGCTGCTGGGATTACAGGTGTGTGCCCCCCGTGCCCAGCTGTCTTAAAAATAAATAAATAAGTAGGGCTGGGGATGTAGGTCAGCGATAAGGTGCCCCTGGGTTCAATCCCTAATATCAAATGTGTGTGTGTGTGTGTGTGTGTGTGTGTATCTTAAATAAGTGATACCTACTACTCTGAATCTGTCTTTCAGGCTAAGGAAGGTATTTCTGCTCTCAGCCCCAGGGAAAACTTTCAGAAAGGGGAGGGCATGTTAAATGACAGGGAGAGAAGGATTGGAAAAGAGAGCCAGGCAGAGAAGAAGGCTTAAGTTGCCTAACAACCAAGTGCAATTTATGAGCTGGGCATCTTATTCCCAGCGACACCAGAGGCTGAGGCAGGAGGACTGCAAGTTCAAAGCCAGTCTCAGCAACTTAGCAAGGCCCTCAGCAACTTAGCAAGACCTTTTCTCAAAACAAAACATAAAAAGGGCTGGAGATGCGGTTCAGTGGTATAGCACCCATGGGTTCAATCCCCAGTACCAAAAATAAAAGCAACAACAATAAAAAACAAGTGCAATGCATAAGCCTTGATTGAGGCTGATGCAGAAGGATCACAAGTTCAAGGCCAGTCTCAGCAAGTAGCTGAGACCCTGTCTCAAAATTAAAAATAAAAATGTATAGGGGGCCTGGTGTGGTGGCACATGCCTGTAATCCTGGCTACCTGGGAGGCTGAGGCAGGAGGATCACAAGTTAAAGGCCAGCCTTAGCAACTTAATGAGACCCTCAACAACTTAGTGAAACCCTGTCTCAAAAGAAAAAATGAAAAGGGCTGTGGAGTGTGACTCAGTGGTAGAGCATTTGCCTAGCAAGAGTGAGGCCCTGGGTTCAGTCTGCAATACTGAAAAAAAAAAAAAGAAAAGAGGAGGAAGATGAAGAGGAGGAGGAGGAGGAGGAAAAGAAGAAGGAGAGGAGGAAGAGGAGGAGGAAGAAGAAATATATAGGAAGGAAGTATGCTTTTTTGTAGGTTTGAAAATGTTCACAATACCAGGTAGAAGCCCACATGGGAAGGTGGGGTCTTGCCCAGGGAGCAGGGCCTGAGGGTCCTGGGAAGCAGCGAGGGGAGATGCTGAGGACAGCCCTCCTCCCACTAGATGTTCTCAGGATGAGCCCAGGTTCCCAGGTTGCCCAGCCCTCAAGACCATGGTGGGCAGCCTGGTCTCGGGGGAGTGTGGGGCAGAGCCTGGCCTGGGGGCAGGGGTCATGCCTGGGATCTAACTGCCCAGGGGAAGTGTGGGGAATCTGGTAGCCCAGAAGCCAGACACAGGAGCTGGGGGTGGGGGGAGAACTTGGGGTGGGGCCTGAAGATGAGAAGGGGGCCCTGAAGCAAGTGCACCTCTCTCAGCCTCCTTTTCTGTGACACAGGGACAAAGACAAAACCTCCCATGGAGATTTCCGGGAGCATTCAGTGACATACTGTGAGTCAAGGTCGCAGCAGATGCACCTACCCATAGCAAGGTGCTTGTTATTGTCCTGTTTCGAGGGAGAGCACGGGTGGGAGGATCTGGGAGGGAGTGGGGGGAGGGTGGACTGGAAGAGACGCTGAAGGATGTCAAGGCCCCAAGGCTGGCAGAGGCAGGGGAGGGCCGTGCCAGGCAAAGGGAGCACTGTGCACAGATTAGCAGCCGAATGGTGGGGCTGGGTGGGGAATCCGGGCTGATGGGATTACACTTTGGTCCCGAGGGCGATGGGGAGTCTTGGAGACGGTGTGGTGAGTGGTTAGAAAGTTCCACCCGGGAGCAGGCAGTGCTAGCCCTGACTCTGAAATGTCCCAGTGGCCGGGCGTGGTGGGGAAGTCTGTAAGTGCAGTTTCCACAGTGGCTGAGGCAGGAGAAGCACGAATTCAAGGCCAGTCTCAGCAATTTAGTAAGGCCCTAAGCAATTTAGTAAGACCCTGTCTCAAAATAAAAAATGGAAAAGACTAGGGATGTGGCTCGTGGTAAAGCACCCTTGGGTTCAATTCCCAGTACCACAAATATAATAAAAATAAAAAATAGAAATGAAAACTAAACGAAACACCCCAGGGTGGGATCCCACTTCCTACACCATCCCCCCACCTGGTGGCATCATCACTGTCCTTCCCCATGACCCCTGCCGGCTTTCACTGCCGGCCTCACTCGTGGGGTCTGGTCACAGAGCACAGAGACCCCAAGCCCCCACAGGCCGTCCATCGTCCATCGTGTGCTCAGAGCCAGGCCTCTCCAGAAACCCTGTTTCTTCTGAAGCCTAAATCCCTCCCTCCCCTTTTTGTTTTTGAGCTCACTGGCTCTTGGGTGGCCCTGAGGGGGTGGCTTGTTCTGGCCTCAGGGCCTTTACACTGGCTGCACCTGGCTGGGTGCTCTTCCCTCAGCAGCCCGGGGCTCCTCCCCGCACCCTCTTTAGGTCTTGGCTCAAACATCACCTTCCCAGTGAGGCCCTCCTAGGACACCCCTCCACATACCAGCTCTGCCCCAGCACTCCCTCCGGTCCCCTCTCCACAGCCTGCATCCCCTTGGAACAGACTTTGTAGTTTTTAAAAACTGAGGCAAAACGTACGTAAACCCATCATTTGAAAGTGTGCAGGTAATTCAGTGGGGGTTAGTTCATTCACAATGCCTGCAGCTACCACCTCTGATTAGTCCCTGGGATTCTCATCACCCCCAAAGCAAAGCCCTAACCCTACTCACCCTACTCACACCCCCAATGGCCCCAGAGCCTGCACTTGGTTCTGTCTCTATGGATTTGCCCGGTCTGGACACTTTCTTTCTTTTTTTCTTTTTTTGGAAACAGGAATTGAACTCAGGGACACTCGGCCACTGAGCCACATCCCCAGCCCTATTTTGTATTTTATTTAGAGACAGGGTCTCACTGAGTTGCTTAGGGCCTCGCTAAGTTGCTGAGGCAGGCTTTGAACTCTCGATCCTCCTGACTCAGCCTCCCAATTCGCTTGGATTACAGGCGTGCGCCACCACACCCGGCTAAGGTCTGAACACTTTCATGCCAGTGGAATCCTGTGCAATGCTGCCCTTTGTGGCTCACAACCTTCCCCTAGCGCCCTGTTTCAAGGTCATCCATGCCTTACACCATCTGGGTGTTTACTGGAGTCCTTCCTTCCCGTCTGCCTCCCTCACAAGGACCCATACTCTATGAAGGTAGGGGACTTCAGCTACTGTGCTCAGAGATGGGTCTCCAGGGCATGGCAGAGGCTGAGCACACAGGGGGCACTCAAAAGTGCACATGGAATGGCTCTAGAGCCCAGCTCTTAAGTCTTGTCCTGTCCTGTTGAGGCCTCTGGTTGGCCCATACTCTGGCCCCTCCTCCCACCTGCCCCACCCCCACCTGAGCCCTCCTCCCACCACCCCCCTACCCAGTCCCTCCTCCCACCGCTCCCCACCTGGCCTCCCCTCCCAGTGCCCCCTCACCTGCAGATCTGGTTATGCAGGAACCTCCTGTGGTTGGGCCTCCTCTTGGGTGGCCGGGTGCGCCTGGGCTGCAGGGCCCGAAGCATGTGCGCTGCTGCCCCACTCACAAAAGCGCACAGCTCCCGGGGGCCAGGCTCAGGGAGCCCCAGGGTGGCAGGGACCCCAGGGTGCATGGCCAGGATACCCTGAAGTAACTTCCCAGGATACTGCTGTCAGAGAGCAGTCCCCAAATCTGTGTAGGGGGCAGTGGACTCAAGTGCAGGGCACTGCAAGGGTTGGGGGTCAACCCTGGGAGTTAGGGAAAGGTCCCCCTCTGATCCCTAACATGGTCCCTACTTCCCGGAGCTGGACTGAGGCTTGAGGGACATGTAAGGCTGATGTAGGGAGGCAAATGGCCAGGAGGGAAGGAGCTTGCTGTATGCCTCCCAGGTGGTCAATTAGCACATAGTTGGACCTGGGATATAGGACAGGGGCGTGTAGGTGGGGGGACAGAGAAAAGCGCTTAGAGATAACCAATTAAGGGGACAAAGGCCTCGTTAAGGAGGCCAGGCCAGAAGCAAGTCAAACTCAGCGATTAGTGTTGAGGACCCTTAATTGGAGTGGGGAGGAGGCAGGTGGTGAGCTGGGAGAGGGGGGCCAGCCTTGAGGGGAGTGCTGGGACCTGGAGGGAGGTGTGAGGTGGGTGTCCCATCAGCCCACCACCACCAGGCACCCCCACTCTTCCTCTGGCCTACGTCTCTAGGGGCAACTGAGCCCCAAGGTCTCCAGCTAGCAGGAAGGCTGGCTTCTGGGGTGCCTCGCACCACATCCTGAGGGGCACACGGAGGAGTGAAGAGGGGAAGATGAGGGTAAGGCAGTGAGCTCTGGGGGTGGCGAGGAGAAAGCACTTCACTGAGGACCAGTAGCAGTCCTGGTGCTGGTGGGGGAGAAGGATCCTCTGTGACAGGTCTCCTTTGGTCCTCCAGGACGTTCCCTGCCTCACGGGTTCTCCAGAGGCTCTGCCCTCTGGCTGCCCTCCTAGGCCCCTTGTTTCCTCACTGCTCTGTCACCAAGGCGCTCTCTGTCTCTGGAGTCTCAGTCTCTTCTCAGTGTCTGTCTTGTAGGCTCTGAATGTTCCTCATGATCTTTGTCCCTCTCAGGTCCAGAGGTGAGGACCCAGGGCTCAAGGGAGTGGACTCCCATGTCTCTGGAGGACTGGAGGGCAGGAAAGAAGATGGCTTGCATTCCCTCAGCCCCAGGAGCCAAGAGTAACGTCTACTGGTAACTCTGTCCCCACTGCCTGCAGGAACACACAGGGCCGCTACCCCAGGCTCTGGGGTACTCCACCAGGGGGCGCCAGTGTCTTGGCTGGTGCTGGGAGACGGGCTCAAGGTTCTGGGCTTAAAATTCCGCCCCTTCTCCTGTGCCCTGCCAGGGGTGAGACTCGCACAGCTGAGGGTCGACTTCATCCGTACTTGTCCAGGACTCGTGCTTCCATGTGCTGGTGAGGGATTTGCCAGGTTTCTTTTCCCTATACCAGCCCTTGTTATGGTGTCTGTGGTGACAGATTTAATCATTCAACAAGTCTGCATCTACTCTGTTCAGAGACTGAGGATGCAGCCGTCTGTCCCCGAGTGCCCACAAACAATCAATGAGAGAATATCAGCTGGTGTGTGCTGTGGGGGTGGAGGGGCCACTCAGATGAGGACCCCTTTCTGAGGAGGGGACTCTTGTCCTGCATCCTCAATGGGGTTGGCGTCTCCCCTGAGGTCAGGGTCTTCCTCCAAGCTCACAGGGCAGAGTTAGTTTCCTCGCATCTGTGGATTCCATGGAGGCTCACATCCTCAAGGCTGGCAGGACAATCTCTGATGCTTCCCATCTCTGACTTGTGGACACAGTCTTCAAGAGCCTGACTGATTCCATCTGGTCCACCCAGGACAGTCCAGAGCTAGTTCAGAGCTAGTCCAATTGGAGTTCTTAGAGAAGTAGGATCTACTATTTATCAATCTATCAATCAGTCCATAGACATATCTCTCCAGAAAGAGATTTATTGTAAGATATTGGTTCATGTGGTTGTGGAGGTTGAGAATCTCCTGATCTGCTTTCTTTCTTTGTTAAATTTTTGTTCTGGATGGACACAATATCTTCATTTATTTATTTTTATGTGGTGCTGAGAATTGAACCCAGTGCCTCACACATGCTAGGCAAGTGCTCTACCACTGAGTCACAGCCCCAGTCCCCCTTTCTTTCCTTTTCATTAAGAGTAGGAAAGGCTTATTTTGAGCTCACAGTTTCAGAGGTTCAGTCCATGACTGGCCAACTCCATAGTTCTGGGCCCAAGATGAAGCAGAACATCGTGGTTGGAAGGTCATGGCAGGGGAAAGCAGCTTGGTACATAATAGCCAGGAAGGGGATGAGGGGAAATGCTCCTGATCTGTCTTCTGCAAGCTGGAGACCCAGGAAATTTGGTGGTATTCAGTACACTTAATTTTCTGCAATCTGAATTATATGCAAACTTTCATCTACAAATCTTATTTGGAAAATTCCAGAAACAAACCATTTGTGTGTCATTGCTGAGTAGTGTGATGAAATCTCATAACGCCTTCTCCCTTCTGTCAGTGAATCCCATCCACTGTATATGCTACCACTGGTTAATTGCTTAGTAGCCATCTCTGTTCTTAGACGAACTAGTATAGTGTCATCAAAGTGCTTGAATTTCAGTAGCCCTTGTTTTACCTAGTAATGGATCCAAAGCACAGGAGTCATGATGCTGGTAATTCAGATACACTAAAGAGAAGCCGTGGTGCCTCCTTAAAGTGAAAAGGTGAACTTTCTCAACTTAATAAAGGAAAAAATATGTTTTTTTGTTGTGTTTTAGTCAGCTTTTTTGTCACTGTTACCAAAAGATCTGACAAGAACAATAAGAGAAGGAAAAGTTTATTTTGGCTCCTGGTTTCAGAGATCTCAGTTCATAGATGGCTGATTCCATAGCTCTGGACCCAAAGTGAGGCAAATCATCATGGTAGAAGAGCATGGTGGATGAAAGCACCTCAGGACATGGCACCAGGAAGCAGAGAGAGGAGTTCCATTCACCAGGGACAAAACATAAACCCCAAAGGCAACAACCAGTGACCTTCTTCCTTGAGCTACACCTAGATGGATTCCATGACAGTTGCCTACAGTTGCCACCCAGTTAGTCCATATCCATGGATCAATTAACGGATTAGGTTGCACCTCTCATAATCTAATAATTTCACCTCTGAAAATCACATTGTCTCACACATGAGTTTTGGGGGGATACCTCATATCAAAACCATAACATTCTGCCCCTGACCACCAAAAGCTCATGCCCGTTTCACAATGCAAAATACATTTAGACCATTTCCAAGAACCCTCATAGTCTTAACAGTTTCAGCATTGCCCAAAAGTACAAGTCCAAAGTCTCATCTGAGACTCAAGGCAAGTTAGATTAAAAGATCAAAAGGAATTTACATATATCCAATATATAATGGCACAGAGTAAACATTTCCATTCCACAAGAGTATCAAGGGCACAGAGAGAAGGAATAGGACCAAAGCAAAACTGAAATCCAGCTGGACAAACAAGTGCTATAGCTTCATGTCCAGCTTCTGAGGCACATGGCATGTGATCTTCTCTCTAAAGGGCTTGTGTAACTCCATCCCTATGACTTTGCTGGTTGCAGCCCACCTGGATTCTCTCTTGGCTTGTCTCTGCTGGATTCCTGCAGCTTTCCTCTGCAGGCATTCCACATTACTAGCATCTTTAATCTCAGGGGTCTCCACTACAACTGTGGCTTCCTTTTCACATCTTTGCACATTGCCCTCTCAGAGGCTGTCTGCAGGAATTAACCCTGCTACACTGTGCCTGACCTCCTAGGCCTTCCTTTGAAATCTTGGTGGAAACCTTGGTGACACCCAAAGTCCAGTATTCTGCAACCACATGGTTGATGCCAAGGTTTGCCACCATCTTGAGCAATAGCCAAGCCTCCTGGGACCACAGCTGCTGCAGCCTCAGTGCCTGGGCATCTCAGCACAGTAAAACAACTTCCTGGGCCCCCCTGAGCAATCAGGGCACCTCAGAGGTCTCTTCTCAAAGGAATGTTTACTTTTATACCCTTAAGCCTAAGTTGGGTGTGGTCTTGCTAATTTTTGAGATGCCCTCAAGCCATCTCTCCTACTGTTTCTGGATAAAGTAGTTAGCACCTTTAGTGGCTGTAATCTCTCTTCTCTTCTCTTCTCTTCTCTTCTCTTCTCTTCTCTTCTCTTCTCTTCTCTTCTCTTCTCTTCTCT
>JAJEJO010048250.1:8369-43618 GCA_020662805.1 Glaucomys volans | reverse complement strand
CTTCTCTTCTCTTCTCTTCTCTTCTCTTCTCTTCTCTTCTCTTCTCTCTCTCTCTCTCTCTCTCTCTCTCTCTTGCAGTGCTGGCGGAACCCGCCGCCTTCTGCTTGTGAGGCAGCACTCTACCAACTGAGCTATTACCCCAGCTCCTGTAATCTCTTTTAACAAACACATTTTCCTTAGACATAGTTTAGTCACATTTTTCCAACCAAACTGCAAGTTTTTCTGCTCTTTCTGCTCCCAATTATTGCAGTAAAGTTGGCCAAAAGCTGCTGGCAATATTCGGGTCACTGCCTGAATGCTGTGCTGCCTTGAAATTTCCTCCACCGAGATTAATTAGCCCATCACCTTTAAATTCAGACACACAAGAAACCTCAGGACATGGACAAAATGTAGACAACTGCTTTACCAGAATGAAACACAAATGGTTTCTAGTCCAATTTCCAATAGAGCCCTCCTTTTCCTCTGAAACCTCATGAGTGCAGTCTTTACTGTTCACAGGCTTGTTGGCTCTTGAACTCCCACCAGAATTGCCCATTTATCTCTGCTTAAAAAGATTCTGAATATTTTCCAGCTTCTTAAATTTTGCAAAATTCCATCTCTCAAAAACTAGCTCCAAAGGTTTCTGAAGCACATGGTCAGTTTAGTCACAGCAACCACCCCACTTCTTTTTTGTAATTTAATAAAGTTTTATTTTTCCAAATGTACAGTTGATTGGACCTGTTCATGCATCTTCACTAGCAGCTGGGGCATCTTCACCCTTGGCATTTCTGGTACAAATTTCTTGAGCTCTGTGCTTTGAAACCAGTTTGATAAGTCCTTCACTGAGGAGCTCCTGAAGGGCTGCCCTGGCCAAGGCCAAGAACCTTGACTCTTCAGTCGCTCCAAGACCACAGCTGGGGTTATAAGCTTATAGTTGGGAACTTCCTTATAGAGTTTGTCATAAATAGTTTTGTCAGGTAAGATGAGATTATTGAGCTCGTCCCGAACTTTGCCTTTGGAGCACTTCTTCTTTGGAGCTTCGCCCTCGGATTTGTTCACTGGGTCCTTGTCTTTCTTGGCTGACTTTCTGGCATCTTTCTTCTTCTCATCATCCTTGGCAGCATCGTGAAGCCTGAAGAGCAGCAGCAGCTCTCCACTTTTTTTGGGGGGGTGGTTAATAGGGATTGAACCCAGGGCCATTCAACCACTAAGTCACATCCCCAGCCCTTTTAAAAATATTTTATTTAGAGACAGGGTCTCTCTAAGTTGCTTAGAGCCTCAGTAAGATGCTGAGGCTGGCTTTGAACTCACGGTCCTCCTACCTCAGTCTCCTGAGCTGCTAGGTTTATAAGTGTGCACCACTGAACCTGGCTCCCCCATTTATTGATAGCAATTTCTAGCTTAGTCAGCTTTGCATTGCTGTGACCAAAAAAATCTTATGAGAACAACTTAGAGGAAGAAGAAGTTTATTTTTGCTCACAGTTTCAGAGGTCTCAGTCCATGAGCAGCCAGCTCCATAACTCTGGGCACAAGGTGAGGCAGAACATCATGGCAGAAGGGTGTGGAGAAAAAAGCAGCTCAGGACATCGAAATCAGGAAAAAGAGAAGGTGGGGGGCAGGGAGAGGGAGCACACACGAATGCATGCTCCACTCATCAGGGACAAATATAAACCTCAAAGACACACACCCAGTGACCCACCTCCTCCAGCCTCTCCCCACCTACCTACAGTTACCAGTTAATCCATATCACTGGATTAATCCATGGTTTAGGTCACATCTCTCTCACAATCTAAAAATTTCACCTCTGAAAATTACTGCATTGGTTCATCCATGAGATTTTGAAGGACACCACATATCTAAATCATAAGAGGTTACAAAGACTGCCAGGCATGGTGGCACCATGCCTGTAATTCCAGTGGCTGGGGAGGCTGAGGTAGCAGGATCATGAATTCAAAGCCAGCCTCAGCAAAAGTGAGGCACTAAGCAACTCATGAGACCCTGTCTATAAATAAAATACAAAATAGGGCTGGGGATGTGGCTCAGTGATCAAGTGCCCCTGAGTTCAATTCCTGGTACCCTCCCCCCAAAAAAGAAGTTACAAAGATCTATTGTAGGAACAAATTTTTCACCAACAAAAATGTGAAGAAAGGCAAAGAAATTTGTGCAAGTGTTGCTGTCACACCTCAAACTGCCGAAGTTATGGCATGGCGTGTGATAAGTGCTTACTTAAGATGGAAAAGGCATTAAATGTCAGGCATGGTGGTGCAAGGCTGTACTCCCAACAATTCAGGAGGCTGAGGCAGGAGCACCTTAAATTTGAGGCTAGCCTGGACAACTAAGCAAGAACCTGTCTCAAATAAAAAGGGCCAGGAATGTAGCTCAGTGGTAGAGTGCCCATAGGTTCAATCCCTAGCATCCCCCACCCAACATAAAATATATGAAGTCTGTGTATGTATAGGGAAAAAAAGCATATGAAAGATTTGGTACTATTCTGTTTCAGACATCCACTGGAGTGACCTTGGAACATGTTTCTCACAGGGAAGTGGTAGGGGTAGTTGGGAGGCCTAAGAACCAGGAGCAGATCAATGATCCAGCTCCACCCTTTGGCAGAGATGAACTTCCTCCTCCTCTGCAGGTTGCCTGAGGTCCACCCACAGTGGAACAGACTGCTGGCTTTATTTGGCATACCAATCAATGTCTCTGGAAACACCCACAATGTTTAACCAGTTATCCTTTGGCCCACTGAAAAAGACACATGAAATTGGTCATCATGTTTCCTTTTGATCAATTTAAAGCCAGCTGATTAGGAGACTTAATTACATCTGCTTGGATCCCTCTGCCTTTGCCACAGCAGATGACATCATATCATAGACGGTAACTACCTGAAGCTAAGGCTGTGGGTCCCTGGGAATCATCACAGGAGTGGTGATGACTGATACAGAGGGAATTCTGCATATACCTGTCTCAGTCCAATTTTTCATAGTATTTAAAACAGAGGAGTGTGTTTTTCCCTTGTGCAAGACCTCTGAAAACCTGATTCAGATTGGTCTGGGATCTGGGCACCTCAGGACTGGAATGGGCAGTGATGATTTTTTGTTATCTTTTCTCTGTCAGTTTTCTTGTAGGCACAAGGGATTCAATGATGCCTTTGCAGGGCTAACAGAGGGTTCTACATACAAGGGTTCAAAGATAGGTCAAGCACAGAACTGATGTGGATAGGGTGATGTCCCAAGACTACTTTTTGGCTTGGAGAATGCTGGACTTGAAGGCTCACCTGAGCGTCCTCCCATCTTTGGTTCCAAGAGGCTGTTCCGTGGTTTTTAACACAAACGTGCACGACCTTTTTAGTGACAGCTCAAGGCCACTTCTAGACCTCTGCTTACCTTCCACTCCAAAGCAGAGAATGCTGAGGGCAAAGCCGCTCCCACCTGTCTTGTTAACATCTCTGGGTAGGTAGGTAAAAGGAGCTGAACTGAGGGTTTTTTTTCACTACGGCAGGAATCCCGGGTGGACAGAGGCAAGGCGGATGGCAGCGGACTCCACACCTCTGGGCCTACCCTCCTCATCCACTTCCCCAACCCAGCTCCGCAGCCCCCATTATTTTATTTATTTATTTTTATTTAATTTTTATTTATTTTGGAACCAGGGATTGAACCCAGGGGCACTCGGCCCCTGAGCCACATCCCCAGCCCTATTTTGTATTTTATTTAGAGACAGGGTCTCACTGAGTTGCTTAGGGCCTCGCTAAGTTGCTGAGGTTGGCTTTGAACTCGCGATCCTCCTGCCTCAGCCTCCCAAATCGCTGGGATTACAGGCGTGCGCCACCGCGCCCGGCCCTCCATTATTTTTTGATGGGTGTCTCAAAAGCTAAAGTAAAAGGAATGTTCGGGCTGAGCTGGACGTCAAGGATTTTGCATGCAGGAATGCCCTGCACACATCGCCCAGACCCTAAGTCGGCTCAGAGTTCTCGGCCTGGCCATCTCCGGAGGCACCCACCCAGCTGTCATAAGGAGTGTGAGTGTATTTGGTACTACTGGATCTAGCAGGTCGAGGCTCGGGCTCCTGCTGACCACCCTACAGCGCACAGGACCGCCCACGGCAAGAATGACCCAAGCCACTGTCACTAGCGCCCTGGCTGAGACACCTCGCCGTTGGACTGAGTGGCGAGTGGCGCTGAGGCAGATCGAGCCCCAAGGTCAGAAGGTAAGGAGCTCGGGTCGGGGCCGGGAACTCGGCCTCAGTTTCCCGCCGGAGCGCCCACGCCAGCGGCGAGTGGGCCGGCTTCCGAAGAGCGCTGCCGGAACCGTTTCCCTGCACCGCAGTTCGGGACGCGTGGATTTCGCGGCGCTTCCCAGTCAGCCCCTCTCCACCCGCTCCCGCAGTGCCGAGGCTGTGGCCGGGGGGCGGGGCCAGGCGCGGCGCGTGCGTCGTGACGTACGACGCGAGTCGGGGTTTGTGTGCGCAAGAGGCCGCTGATAAAGGTTGGGTGCCTCGCGCCGGGGGCCGTCGGGAGGGAGCGCGCCCCCGCCCCTCCCCGGCCCCCGCTGCTGCGGCGCCGTGCCGGGCACCCCTTCCCGTCGGCCCCCGCGGGGAGCTCCTGGGCCTCCCGCCTCGTCCTCCGGACCGGGGCCGCAGGTGAGAGACCGGAGGGCGGGGTGGGGGAGGGGCCGAAGGGCGGAGTCGTTTGGGAAACGGCGAGCGTGAAACCGGAAGGGGCGCCTTAAAGGGAAGGTCTCTATTTCGCCTCCGACTTTTGTCCGTTGGGCCGGCCCCTCCCTCTTAAAGGTTAAGGGGATGCGCATAGAGGGCGGGGCAGTATTTACAAATTCTAAAGTTTCCCGCCTTCCCCCCCCCCGCCCCGTTAAAAGGAGATTGTCTAATTAAAGTCCAGTGACAGTTTCTCAGACATTCAAGGTAAAACTCCATAATCCTGGAGCTTCAAATTGATATGTAGTTTTGCTGAACAAAGGTGGAGATGGGCATGCTGCAAGATCATCCTCTTAAAGGGGAAGTCTAGCCTTTTGGAGGGAGTGGTCTAGTCTTTTAAAGGGTCTAGTCTTTTAAATCTCTGATTGCTAAGGTGGATCCCTGTTCCTCCAGAGCATGGGCATTTAGCATTTAAGAGCCGATGTCTGACTTCTCAAATGCATGCGCAGCTTCTTGGGATCCTCAGTTCCTTAAGAGAACCTGCTTACAGTTTAAGTTACAGTTAAAGACCTCCGTCTTTTTTTTTTTTTTTTTTTTTTTAATTGAATCCAGGGATGCTTTATCACTGAGCTACATCCCCAGACCTTTTATGCTTTTCATTTTGTGAGACAGGGTTTTGTAAATTGCCCAGGCTGGCCTCAAACTTGGGATCCTCCTGCCTCAGTCTCCTGAGTCACTGGGATTACAGGCCATCACCACCATGCCCAGATGACATTCAGCTTTTTAAAAGGAGATCCTTAGAACCTGTCCAAAGGGAGTACTCAGCCTTTGTTCACACAACATATGTTGACTGAGCACACACTGCCAGACAGACGTTAAGGCAGAAACTGGAATACAACAGTGAACAAGACAAAGGTCCCTATTTTCATGGCTTGGCATTCTGGCACGGGGAGGCAGAATAAAATAGGAAGCCCCAGGCATTACATAGCAGTGGTTGTCAGTTGGGAAGTGGGGGTGATACTGCTCCCCTGGGGGACACTGCAGCAAAGACCTGAGGTGCAGGAGTGAGCTTTGTAAACAGCGTAGAGGAGGACTTAATAGATCAGGGTCAGTCAGGCAATATTTTGGTTGTTACAGCTGTCGGGGTGTGATTGCCACTGACATCTAGTGGGGTGAAATCAGGGACCAGGCTGAGCACAGTATGCACAGGACTGTGCTCTTTGGCAAATGGTGCAACCCCAACTCTACTGCTGAGATTGAGAAACACCGCCTATCTAGTAGTGAGAAGGTGATAAATGCTCTAGAAGGAAAATGGGGTTGGGGAAGGAAATGGGGAGAGTTAAAAGGATTGCAGATTTAAATAGGACAGTTGGAGAAGGCCTCATTGAGGGGATTTCAGTGAGGACTTGGAGGTGAGGGAATGGTTCTAGGCAGGGTCTTGGAGATGGGAGCAGCCTGCCTCTCCTGGTTGTCAGGCTAGAGTGACAGGAATGGAGGTCTGCAGCAGAGCAAGTCAGGGAGGTGCTGAGGTCCCAGGGCATAGGAAGTCTGCAGGCTCTTGTAAGGGATTTGCTTTCTGCTCTGATGTGGGCATCTGCAGAATGCTTTTGAGCAGAGGAATGAAATGCCCAGTCTTCTCTATTGATAGATGCCTTTAGCTAAGGTGCTGGGGATGAACGGGGTAGGATGGCAAGGGTGCAAACGTGGCAGTCTGTTAGGGTGTTGTATCTGCCCAGGAGAGAGATGGTGGTGCATGGACAAAGCGGGGCTTGTGAGAAGTGGCCACATTCTGACTCAGTTCTCACTGGAGCAGAGGAATCTGCTGATGGGTTGATTATACAGAATGAGAGAGAGGGGGCAGGAGAGGGAGACAGGGAGAAGGGGAGAGAGGTGAAGAGGACCCAAGGCCTGAGGAATAACACTTCTGTTTTTGGAGAAGACTATGGGTTGAGTAGGATATTTAACTTCTAATTTGGGGGTGGCAGGGGAGCAAAAAGCTGGATTAGGTTTTGGTTGTTAACTTTGAGGTGTCTATTAGATGTCCAAATTGCACAGTTGAGCCGATGGTGAGGTGGTGCACAACTGTCATCCCAGCTACTTGGAAGGCTGATGCAGGAGGAGCACAAGTTTGAGGCCAGCCTGGGGAACTTAGGGAGACTCAGTCTCAATAAAATTTAAAAGGGGGGAGGGGCTGGGGAATGTAGCTCAGCATAGAGCGCTTGCCTACCATGTGTGATGCCCTGGGTTCTATCCGCAGCACCACACTGGCACATCCAGCAGGGACGTGGAGCAGTGGAGTCATGTGCTCGTAGGGTGTGACGTTGCTAGTGGGTGAGAGATCCTAGGGAGAGGGCAGACAGGAAGCACCAAGGCTCGACTGAGCCCTGGTCTCCCACACACAGAAGTAAGGGGGACAAGAAGGCACCAGACTAGGGACTGAGACAGTGACAGGTGAAGGAGGAGGAGAGCCAGGCTCTTGGAAGCCAGGGGAGGAGGTTGAAGGAAGGAGTGGAGCCATTGAGGACTGAGCACCAGGATTTAGCAGCAGGGAGCATGGCTGCAGGGGACAGGGCAAGCTGGGACTGGGTGGAAGTGAGAGCACAGCTCTGCTGAGGGAAAGAGCTGTGCTGCTGTGAAGGGCTGGAGAGAAGAAGGGCTGTGACTGGAGTGGGAAGAAGGTGTTGTATCTTTAAAAAGATGGGAGATATGGTTTGTGTCCTGCCGACAGGCATGGTCCTGAAGAGAGGAAAGCTCCAGAATGTAGTGGAAGTTCAGAGTCCATTAGCACAGGATGGGGCTGATGGTACCCATAGTGCAGTTTCTCAACCTGACATTTGGACTTTGTTGTGAGGGTTGTCCTGTGCATTGTAGGTGTTGAGAAGCATCCGGACCTTCCCACCCACTCAATGTCAGTAGCACTTGCCCCTCCAGTTGACTGACAGGCAACAGTGTCTCCACACATCACTAGATGTCTGGTGGTGGGAGGACATTTACCCCAGTTGAGAGCCTCTGGTGTGGTGGTTGGTGAAGACAGTCTCTTGGTAACTAGTATGATTAATGGTAAAGGAAAGGAGGAGAAAGGAGGTGCTGGAGGCCTCAGGAGAAGAGAAGCATGTGGGTAGCCATCTGGGTAGTGCATGAACCAGAGTAATGCGGTGTGAGGTGGAGAGGGAGTTTTGGGTCGCGGGCAGGAGTGCACAGTGAGACAGCCCCTGGGCTTCCGGTATGCAAATGGCTGCAGTGGTCTTCAGCGGCACTTACCCTTGGGTAAGGGCAGAAGTGTGGAAGTGGATGGATGGAGGATCCAGAATCTGCAGGATCAAGATATCTTAGATCTGTGGGGATAGGGGTTTGGGGAACCAAGAGGGACTGAACTTGAAGTCTGGGTGGTGGCGGAGTGGGAGGCTCAGGCTCAGATCTCTGAGGGGCTTGAGAGTGAATGGTTCCAGGAATGGCAGGAAGAGCCAGTTGAAGTGGAATGGACAAGGGGAGAAGCCAGGCTGCCCCCAAGGCACTGCCGCCGTTAGAGGGTAGGCCTGTAGGCACTGCTTAGCCTTCCCAGACCTCTCTGGCCTCCTGGAGAAGTTGGCCAGCGTCCTAGGAGGTGGCCAATTTATTCCAGTTTGCTGGGAAGTTTTAGAACCGTAGAAGCGCAAGTGTCGTACCCCAGGAACCTCCTTACTCCTCAGTCTCAGGTAAAACCTGGGCCATTTGTAAACCCTAATCCTAAGAAAGGCCCTCTGCAGTGTAGGCGATCCTGGGAGGCAACACCTGCCCCTTGAAAGTTCAGTGCCAACCCACTCTGACCCGGAATCCCTCCGCCAGGTGTGATGGTTGGCTCCCACGCGGACATGGCGCCTGCCTCTACCGCAGACGGGGCTGGGGAGAAGCCTGGCCCCGCGGCACCCGCCCCTGCGGCCCAGTATGAGTGTGGGGAGTGTGGCAAGTCATTCCGGTGGTCGTCTCGGCTCCTGCACCATCAGCGCACGCACACAGGCGAGCGGCCCTACAAGTGCCCAGATTGCCCCAAGGCCTTCAAGGGCTCCTCAGCCCTGCTCTACCACCAGCGGGGCCACACGGGCGAGCGGCCCTACCAATGTCCCGACTGCCCCAAGGCCTTCAAGCGCTCCTCACTGCTGCAGATCCACCGTAGCGTGCATACAGGCCTGCGGGCCTTCACCTGTGGCCAGTGCGGCTTGGCCTTCAAGTGGTCGTCCCACTACCAGTACCACCTGCGGCAGCACACGGGTGAGCGGCCCTACCCGTGCCCCGATTGCCCCAAGGCCTTCAAGAACTCATCCAGCTTGCGACGCCATCGGCACGTGCATACTGGTGAGCGACCTTACACCTGCGGCGTGTGCGGCAAGAGCTTCACACAGAGCACCAACCTGCGGCAGCACCAGCGCGTGCACACGGGCGAGCGGCCCTTCCGCTGCCCGCTCTGCCCCAAGACCTTCACCCACTCCTCCAACCTGCTGCTGCACCAGCGCACCCACGGCCCCGGCCCCGCCCCGGGCGCCGCCCCCGCCGCCCCGCCCCCCACGCCCTGTGAACCCTGCGGGGCCAGCAAGGTTTTGGTCTCTGACGCTTACCTGCAGCGCCACCTGCCGTCCGGCAGCCCGCCCGCGCCTCCAGCCCCGCCGCCCCAGCCTCCGCCGGTGGTGCCCGAGCTGTTTCTGGCGGCGGCCGAGACCACGGTGGAGCTGGTGTACCGCTGCGATGGCTGTGAGCAGGGCTTTGGCAGCGAGGAGCTGCTCCTGGAGCACCAGCCGTGCCCGGGGCCTGCCGCCCAGCCTCAGGACGCTCCTGCTGAGACGCCCCAGGATGCGCCCCCCGCGTCGTTGTCCCCGCCGTCCCCTCTGCCGCAGCCCCCTCCCGCCGCCGCCCCCGGCTTTGCCTGCCTCCCCTGCGGAAAGTCCTTCCGCACGGTGGCAGGCCTCTCCCGCCACCAGCACAGCCATGGGGCAGCCGTTGGGCAGGCGTTCCGCTGCGGCAGCTGCGACGGTGCCTTCCCGCAGCTGGCCAGCCTCTTGGCGCACCAGCAGTGCCATGTGGAAGAGGCGGCGGCTGGGCGCCCACCCCCTCAGGCTGAGGTTGCCGAGGTCACCTGTCCCCAGGAGCCTATGGCCACCGCCGCTCCTGCCCCGCCACCTCCCCCGCCTGCCGCGGCTTCTGTAGAGCGGCCATATAAATGTGCAGAGTGCGGCAAGGCCTTCAAGGGCTCCTCAGGGCTGCGGTACCACCTGCGGGACCACACCGGGGAGCGGCCCTACCAGTGCGGCGAGTGCGGCAAGGCCTTCAAGCGCTCCTCGCTACTGGCCATCCACCAGCGCGTGCACACAGGCCTGCGGGCCTTCACCTGTGGCCAGTGTGGCCTCACCTTCAAGTGGTCGTCTCACTACCAGTACCACCTGCGGCTACACTCGGGCGAGCGGCCCTATGCCTGCAGCGAGTGTGGAAAAGCCTTCCGCAACACGTCGTGCCTGCGGCGCCACCGACACGTGCACACTGGGGAGCGGCCCCATGCCTGCGGCGTGTGCGGCAAGAGCTTCGCCCAGACCTCCAACCTGCGGCAGCACCAGCGCGTGCACACGGGCGAGCGGCCCTTCCGCTGCCCGCTCTGCCCCAAGACCTTCACCCACTCCTCCAACCTGCTGCTGCACCAGCGCACCCACTCAGCCGAGCGCCCCTTTGCCTGCCCCATTTGCGGTCGCGGCTTCGTCATGGCCGCCTATCTGCAGCGACATCTGAGGACGCACGCCCCGGCCAACACAGCTTCTGGCACCACAGCCTCCGCTGCCGCGGGCTCCCAGCCTTCGGCCCCACTGGCCGCAGCTCCGGCCTCACTGGCCACCCAAGATGTCCATGTTCTCCCTCACCTCCAAGCCACGCTTTCTCTGGAGGTGGCTGGGGGCACAGCCCAGGCACCTCCCCAGGGCCCAGCGGCCCCCAACTCCCAGACATTTCTCCTGGTGCAGACCGCCCAAGGTCTCCAGCTGATCCCTAGCAGCGTCCAGCCCCCTACCCCTCCCCCCCCACCTGCACCTGCTAAACTCATCCTGCTGCCCTCCTCCAGTACTGGGAGTGGGGGCAGCCGTGCAAGGCAGTGCCCTCGGGCAGTGGGGAAAGGTGGCCCTGGGGCAGGGGTAGTCTGGTTGCCAGGCCCTGGGAGTCTAGGGGTACAGGGAGGGAGTGGAGCAGGGGCTGGTGGGGCAGGGCAGAGCCTCATTGTTCTGCAGAATGTAGGGGGTGGGGAAGCAGCACCCCAGGAAGTGAGTGGGGTCCAGCTTCAGCCAACACAGGAAGTGACCACGGTCCAGCTCCAACCAGCACAGGAAGTGACTACAGTCCAGCTTCAGCCGGCACAGGAAGTGACCACTGTTCAGCTCCAACCCCTGGCAGGCCAGCTTTCTAATTCCAGTGGGGCAGCTGTGACTGCTGAGGCCCCCAACCTGCTGGTGGTTCAGAGTGGGGCAGCTGAGGAATTGCTCACTGGGTCAGGTCCTGGGGAGGCAGGGGATAGTGAGGCCAGCGCTGGTGTGGTCCAGGATGTCCTCTTTGAGACACTGCAGACCGATGAGGGGTTGCAGAGTGTGTTGGTGCTGAGCGGAGCGGATGGGGAGCAGACCCGGCTCTGTGTGCAGGAGGTAGAAACCCTTCCCCCTGGACTGACAGAGCCACCTGCCCCTGGCCCGGCAGGGCAGAAACTCCTCATCATCCGCAGCGCTCCAGCCACTGAACTGCTGGAGAACAGCGGTGCTGCAGGAGGCGCTGCCACTCTGCAACTTGTGGCCCCACCGCCGCCTGGCCCAGTCTCTGCCCCCACAGGGATGCCTGCAGTTCCCACCTCCCAGATGGTACAAGTGGTCCCCACAGGAGCTGGGCCTGGGGTCATGACCTCACAGGGCCTGCCCTCTATCCAGATTGTGCAGACTCTACCAGCAGTTCAACTGGTGCACACGTTTTGAGGGGACTCATGACACTTCTGTCTACCCCATACAAAACCTCTTACTCATTGTCCTTGGCTGAGCTGGGGTTAGCCCTGAGAGAAGGGGTCTGTAGGCTGGGCTTGCTAATAAAAGACCCAGAATCTCCTCTCTGTTTTGTTTTCTTGGGAGGGGGCAGGAGAAAGGGAGCAGACAAGGCTGTAGCCTCCCTCTGGGATCTTGGGGTCTTTACTGGTGCTTCCTGGCTCTCAAGATCGCTTGCATTGCGTCGTGCGACCAGCCTCTGTTCTTTGTGCAGCTCTTCCCCTAATCATTGAAAGGAGGCTTGATGGTGACTCTGTGGTTGGTCTCTAGCAGAGGCATTGGAAGCAGAATCCTGGTTCTGCCTCTTGTTTGCTGGATGTCACTCTACCCCTCTCCTCTGAGAAATGGATGGGGATAGATCCTTCATTCTGAAGGGCACTGTCAGGGCACCCGGGGGGGTGTTGAGGTGGCGGTCCCTAGGGATGGAATGCTGAGTGCGGCTCCTGACCCCACCCGCAAAGCTCGGGCGCCTATGGGAATCGATGCACTCGCGTCGCGGTCGTGGTCTCCTCCCACGCTCAGGTCGCTTAGCAACGAGGGACTGTCGTGAAGGGAACTGTGCTAACGCTCCGGGGTCAGTAAGTACCTCTCCCAGTTCCCTCGCCTCGGTACTCCCGCCCCCTCTCTGCCGGCCTCTGCTCCCGTTCGCCCCCACGTTCCCTGTTCCTTCTCTAGGGTCGGATAGGTCGCCCCCACCCACCTCCAGCAGGGTCCCGGATCCCTGCCCGGATCCCACCCTAGCGCACACTGTTCCCCCGCCGTCCTCCCCCTCAACGCCGGGGACGCTTGGCAACAGTTGCTAAGGCCGGGAGCCGGCGCCGCCCCGCCCCCGCCGAGCGTTAGTGTGGACGTCACTTCCGCCGACGACCCCCTCCTGACCCTGCTCCCCCAGCACCTTGTCTGGGGATCGGAGCGACCCGTGGAGGTGCTCGCAAAGCCTTGCGGGCGCTCCGCTGGGCGAGGGGCACTGGGGCGGGGCGGGGGAGCGCGGCCCCTTCTCTAGTGGGTCGGGAGGTGTTCGTGGACCCCCGGGGCGGTCCTGGCTCCTGGGAGGGACCTATGCTGCAAGGTGTTGGCGTCCACAGCATGTGTAGGGGCAGATCGATGACCATGGGGAGGGGGATCCAGGGAGACTTCAGGAAGGTCACTGGGTACGGAGGACCTGTCCTGCCACAGCCTTCGCTCAGGGACCCTAGGGGTCCTCGGTACTCTATTTAGAAATTGCCGCTACTGCCCGCCCCTCTGGAGACTTTGGGGACAGAGGCGCCCACCTGGTACTGACCTACTTGTGTTTCCAGCAGGTGCACTACGCCAGCTCCCTTCTGGGGGCGGCGGCCTGGGGGCTGCCATGGTCCCCAGCCACCTGTCTGTGCGGGAGATGAGGGAGGATGAGAAACCCCTGGTGTTGGAGATGCTGAAGGTGAGAGGTGTGAGGCTGGCAGCGGAGGCAGCCGGGCCCGCCGCCGCCCACGCCAGAGAGGGCCCTGAACCTGGGAGATTTTTCCCTCCTAAGCTGTTGTGCCCTTTCCTCTGGTGCCTCCTCCCTGTCTGGCCTCATTTGCCCTGGCTTTAGCAGATGGAGGGTCGGGGCTGGGTGCTCTGGCCTTGGCCATAGCACCAACTTGTCTCCCCTGCCCCTGCCTCCCGCCCAGACTCTCCTGAGCAGCGCCCATGGCCTCAGTTTCCCCACCCTGTTCTGGCCTCCTTGTCCTTCAAGAGTACTTCCCTGAAGCCTCTGGAACCTCCATGGGATCCGGTGCCCCACAACTCAGCCTTCCTCACCATCATCCATCCGTCCGTCCACCCCTCATCCATTCGTTCACACCCAGTGTGCCCACCCCCTCAGTTGCCTGCCTTCCCACCCCGGAGCCCCCACCTGGCCCTGGACAGGTCCACCTCCTTTTCTAATCCTGGGGGCTCTAATGTTTTGGATGGCTGAGCCCCACCCCCTGCCCACAGGCTGGCGTAAAGGACACAGAAAACCGTGTGGCCCTCCATGCTTTGACACGGCCACCAGCCCTTCTCCTCCTGGCGGCAGCCAGCAGCGGCCTGCGCTTCGTCCTGGCCTCCTTTGCCCTGGCCCTCCTACTGCCTGTGTTCCTGGCTGTGGCTGCAGTGAAGCTAGGCCTGCGAGCCTGGTGGGGCTCTCTGCCTCCGCCAGGTGGTCTTGGGGGGCCTTGGGTGGCCGTGAGGGGCTCTGGCGATGTGTGCGGGGTCCTGGCCCTCGCCCCCGGCACCAATGCAGGGGATGGAGCCCGGGTCACCCGCCTCTCTGTCTCACGCTGGCACCGCCGCAGGGGAGTGGGTAGGAGGCTCCTGGCCTTTGCTGAGTCTCGGGCTCGAGCCTGGGCAGGGGGAATGGGGGAGCCCCGGGCTCGGCTTGTGGTCCCGGTGGCTGTGGCTGCCTGGGGGGTGGCAGGGTTGCTGGAGGGCAGTGGCTACCAGGCTGAGGGAGGCTGGGGCTGCATGGGCTACACGCTGGTGAGGGAGTTCAGCAAAGACCTGTGACTGCAGACCTGGGGCGGGGAGCCAGCACCTAACATGCTCCTGCTGCGCGGCTCCATCACAGCCACGCGCCGCAGTGACCCAGCACACCTGGCCCCAGCAGAGGCCTGCAGAGGCCTGCAGACCTAGACGCCTCTTGTCACTGCCCACCAGCTTCCAGTGTCCCGTGTGGAACAAATCCCTCTCCCTTGTGGCTGCAGGGGCCATCGGAGGTCAACCTGTCAGTCCCCTGCCTCAGATTCTGTCTGCACTGAGAAATCTCCCTGGGTTGTCTGCAGAGCCTTGCTGCCTGTGCTGCTGGTCTGGGAGAGCTCTGGGAGGGAGAGGAGGCTGCGAGCTCACCCTGAGTTAGGATTTGAAGCGGGTGCCCTGGGACAGGACCTCCCTGGGAACAGGCGGGGCTGGTGGGCACAGGGCCTCCAGCCCGTCTGGTTTTTACAGTTTGTTAATAAAGACTGAAACTGCTGTGTGCTGCCTCATCCCTGATGCCTTTTCCAGCCTGTCTCGGACCGTTTGCCCCCTGTCTGGCTCCTCCTCTCCCCAGTTGCCGTTAATCGTTGGTGGAGTGGTGGGGTGCTGGGCTGGGGGAAGGGGGCAGTGAGCTCACGGCGGCGGCCCTGCCAGGCTTCTGAGTCACACTCCCCATTACCAAATTTTTCCCCTTGCAGCTGCCTGGTGGGGAGTGTGTGTGTGTGTGTGTGTGTGTGTGTGTGTGTGAGAAGCTCCCTCTCCATCCCCAAGCCTTGGCTTGGGTCTTCCCATCCCCCACCCCTTTCTAGGGTCTCTGAAGTTCAGCCTCTCCTCCCTCAGATGGGACCCGAGGGCTTCATATTCATGAAGAGAGGGTTTTCTCAGTTTCTTTTCCTAATCCAGAAAGTCCCTTCTGGTGTCTGGCTGCAAGCCCTCTTGCTGCTGCAGGAGCACCCCAGATCTGCCCACTCACAGCCATACTCCCCTGGCTGGACAAGCGAGGAGGCAGCAGGGTGTGCCTGTTCCCTTGCTGTCTCCCCTCCCTGAGCCTGCCATCCCCTAAGCATCTCTGAGCACAGGGGCAGCTGGCGGGCCTGCCTGGCCTCCTCCGTGTGGGTGTTTGCAGTTGGACGCTTCCCTCCCTCCCGCCTCCCCCTCGCCCCACGCCTCAGCTGGGCCAGCCCCCTCCCCCCCTGTCCCTTGCCGCCTCCCTGCAGCCTCTCTCCTGGCAAAGCCTTCAGCCTGGCCTGCTCCTCTGCGGGTCCAGGGAGCCTCGCAGGCAGGCGCTTCCCTTCCTCCCACGCCTCCCCCCTTCCCCTCCTGCCCGTCCCCTGCCCCGGACTCTGCAAACATGAAGGTCTTGGCCTGCCTCCTTGGTGAGTGACCTCTTCTCCTGGGGGACTCAGAGGGTCTGGGCCCCCACCTCTGACCCCTTAGCTCATCCAGTTTAGGGACTCAGACTCCCAGAGCCCAGACCCTGGTGCCTTAGGTTACCCTGACATCTGGCTGCCTGACCCCTCAGGGAACCAGCCTTCTGCATACCCCGTCCCACCCTCTCAGCAACCCAAGGGACCTGCCCCTGCGTGCCCCTGGCCCTGACCCGTGGGGGATTACCCTCCATTCGACCTGGTCCCTGGCCTGACTTCAGGAACCGGGCATCTGGGGCCCCACCCGCCGCAGGGACCTCTTGCCTGGTCCCGGCCTCTGCCCGGGTCCTCTCCCAGCAGCAGGGTTTCTGGTTCTGAGGTATGAGAAGTCTGTGTGTGTCTCGGTGTGTCTAACTGGGAGGGCCCAGCCTGTCTCTCATGCTGCGCCGTGCAACCTCCCTTGCAGCAGCGCTCATGGGGATCCAGGCTGTTGGTAAGTGTCCCGGCTCTCCTCCTGCTGGCCATTGGCCTCACCCAGCAAGAAGCCTCCCTGTCTGCTGCCCCCTCCTGCTGGGTCCCTGGCCACCCCCACTGCACTCGATTGACCATGCCATGGGGACCAGCACCTCAGATGCCCCTCTCGGAGCACCCAGGAGTCCACGTGCAGGGTCCATCAGCCGCATAGCTGGTCTGCTGGTGGATCCTGTGAGACAGTGCCTGGCCCCTAACTCACCCTGGTCCCCGCCTTGGCAGCGTCTCTGACAGGAGTCACAGCCTTCCCTCTGCCCCTCAGAGCGGCTGCGCCTGGCTGATGGTCCCCACGGCTGTGCCGGCCGCCTGGAGGTCTGGCACAGCGGACGCTGGGGCACTGTGTGTGACGATGGATGGGACCTTCGGGATGCTGCTGTGGCCTGCCGGGAGCTGGGCTGCGGGGGGGCGCTGGCCGCCCCCGGGGGCGCCTTCTTTGGGGAGGGCGCAGGGCCCGTGTGGCTCAGTGAGCTGGCCTGCCGCGGCAGTGAAGGGCAGCTGGGCCTCTGCCCCCACCGGGGCTGGAAGGCCCACATCTGTTCTCACGAGGAGGATGCCGGCGTCGTCTGTGCAGGTGAGGGGATCCACTCCCCTCCTCTTTCGGAGATGGCCCAGGGGCCCCAAGTCCTGAATTCCCATGTCTGAGCTGTCCAGCAGCCCTGCAGACACCCAGCCCCCAGCCTCCTTCCTTCGGGGACCTCCAGGACCCCCGGGCATACCAGCCTGCCCTGTCCCATGACAAATGGCCCTCTGCCCCGTCTCTCCTTCTTAGCTTCTGCCCTCTCCTCTAGGCCAGCGGGTGGCGACCTCCAGGGACGACTCAGCTTCCCCCCCCGGATGGGGCTCCGTGGCCAGGGCTGTCTGGGAAGCTGAGCCCTGGCTCTGAGGACCCTGCTGTGACTCAGGGTGAGCCTGAGGCAGAGGCAGAGGCTGTGCACACCTGCCCCGAGCTCCCGCTCCCACTTCCGCTGCAGCAGGGATGTGGTGCAGTGCCTCCCCACAACCCAAGAGCAGGCTATGGCTTGAGGCCTCAGGAAGGGAGGTCTGGCCCCTAAAGCAGGAAGGATAGGCAGCTCAGCTCCTATCCTCCTGCGTCCTTTCCTAGTCCCTCACCCAGCAGGGACCCTCCAGAATGGGCCCCGGAAGAAGAGCCTCCGACCACCCAAGTTGGCCAAGTCCACCCGGGCCCCTCTGCTGACTGGAGCCCCACGTCAAGGTAAGCTCCCCGCAGACGTCCCACCCATACCTGGGTGCTGCGAGGCCCTGGGGCCTCTGCTTGGGGTCCTGCAAGGACCCCAGCTTCCCCAGCACCCCTCTTGCATTCAGTCAGGTCTGCTCTCCCCTTTTCTTCCCGACCCCTCCTGTCTCGGGAGACCCAGGGTTCCCTCCGCCCTTGTGCCGAGGTCCTTTCCTGAAGGGCTTGCTGGCAGGCAGGCTCAGGCCTCCGCCTTCTCTGGGCTGCAGCTTCCCAGGTGAAGAGGCGGTGGGGTCTGGATCTGCTTCCTCCAGGCTGCAGCCAGGCGAGCCCTTACTGTCCCCTCCCTCCTGCTCTGTCCCTACCCAGAGTGGCTGCGCCTGGTCTCAGGCCCCCACGGCTGTGCTGGCCGCCTGGAGGTCTGGCATGGCGGGCGCTGGGGCACCGTGTGTGATGATGGATGGGACCTTCGGGATGCTGCTGTGGCCTGCAGGGAGCTGGGCTGCGGGGGGGCACTGGCCGCTCCTGGGGGTTCCAGATTTGGGCCTGGTGTGGGGCCCGTGTGGATGGACGATGTGGGGTGTGGAGGAGGAGAGCAGGCCCTCCGGGACTGTCCCCGAAGCCCCTGGGGCCGGAGCAACTGTGACCACAGTGAGGACGCCGGGCTGGTCTGCACTGGTACGCTGGGGCTGGGGCTGTCGCTGTCCCCGTCCCCACCTTCTTCAGACCCCAGCTCCCTCTGCCCCCTTCCGGGAAGCTGCCAAGAGCCTGGCCACAGGCCTGTCCCTCCACCACCCCATGCTCTGCACTTGTGGCCACTCTCCTGGGGAACTGGGTGGGGGCGCTGAAGGCCAGGGCCTGGCTGGGAATGCCTGGTCACAGCTCAGCAGGGCCCTGGAGTGCAAGGAGCCTGCTGCCCTCTGCCACTCATGAGCTGCTTGTCTCTGGGCAGCCAGGAGGCCAAGGCAGGCGGGCAGGCGGGAGGGAGGATGACGACGGGCCTGGAGAGGTGGGGCAGGGCAGGGCAGCAGCAGGTGAGCCCCATCATTCCTGAGGTCACTCCCCTTCCGGCTGTGACAGAACTGGGGCAAAGAGGGCCCCAAGGCGCACATGAAGCTGCCCCCCCCCCCCTTTCCCATCAGAACTCGGGCCCCCTTATCCACCCTAGCTTCCTGTCCCCTGACCTCCCTTCCTGCTACCCAGGACCTGCCCCCCGGCTGCGCCTGGCTGATGGTCCTCATGGCTGTGCTGGCCGCCTGGAGGTCTGGCATGGTGGGCGCTGGGGGTCAGTGTGTGATGACGCCTGGGACCTTCGCGATGCTGCTGTGGCCTGCAGGGAGCTGGGCTGCGGGGGGGGCGCTGGCCGCCCCAGGAGGTGCCTTCTTTGGAGAGGGGGCTGGCCCCATCATCTTAGATGATCTTCGGTGTCGGGGAAACGAGACAGCCTTACGATTCTGCCCAGCGAGGCCCTGGGGCCAGCATGACTGTCATCATCGGGAGGATGCTGGGGCTGTGTGTGATGGTGAGGGGGCACAGGTGGGGCCATGGGGAGGGCAGGGCCCTGGGCGTGGTGGATCTGGGATGGATGGGCAAGAAGTGGGGGTAAGTTGTCCCTCTCCCTCAGTCACTCCGTCCGAACTTCCCACATCCCCCCAGTCCTCTTAACCTCAGTCCACAGCAAGGATTTCCGCTGGGGGTGATTTTGCTCCCCTAGGAGGCACTGGGCAGGGTCTGGTGACATTTTTGATAGTCACAACTGGAGGTGGTGCTGCTGGTGCCTCGTGGTAAGAGGCTGGGGACACTGCTCAACACACTTCAACCCCAAACCCAGAGAATGATCCAGCCCCAATATCAGCAGTGGGAGGCTGAGCCTCGCCCTGCAGCCCTCATCACCCCGCCTCTTTGCCTCCAGCAGAAGCATCTTTCCCTCTGGAGTTATCTCCACTTCCTGCCCTCTGGTTCCCTTACTCTCACCCGCGCCTTCTCCCCAGGTCAGGGAAGTAGTGCAGGCTGGGGGGGCAGGGTAGTGGTAATGGCTTTCTTCTGCCTCAGGCATGCCCCTTGGCTATGTCTCTCCCACGGCCCCTGCTGTGGACAGCAACAGCTCAGGACCCAAGGAGGCATCGACCAGCCCATTCTCAACCATGATGGGCCAGACCCTAGAGACAGCAGGCCGTTTATCCCCTCCATCCTCTCCTACTGCCCCTTGGGAGCCTGGGCCAGAAGCTGGTGAGTCCCTTCCTGCCCCAGCCTGAGGAGTCCCATGGGGGCCCTCCTGCAAAAAGGTGGAGCAGAGCTGGGCCCTGCTGCTCAGAAGGACCAGGGTTTGGTTCAATGCTCTGCAACACCATCCTACAATCCACAATCATGCCTGAGAGTTTACCATGTCAAGTTCCTGGCTTCTCCTGCCACATGGTGTGGGTGTGGGACTGTCACAAGCTCCTTTGGCTAGCTCTAAGTAACAGTCCTGCTCAGGAATTTCCTTGGCTTTCTTGCCAGGGAGCTCCTCTGGTTCTTAGAAAATATGGTCAATGGTTTTGTCTGCGCCCTGGGTCCCACAGGTACTGAAAGGGCTGTATCAGTGATGGCTGTTGAGTTAAAACTTAGGCTCTGTTATACTAAGGCATGTGAAGTTCACAAACCAGGAGACAGTGGCCACTGAAGAGTTTGTTACTGACAGTTCCCAGGTGATCCAGTGACTGGATCCCAACAAATCAAATCTTGCCATTCACCCTAAAAAAATCAAACAGAAAAAGTAATGGTGGAAAGCAGGAAAGGAGCTTTAATCGGTACAGCTACACGGGGAAGGCTAGGGGGGGACCAGTGTCTTTAGCCCTGTCTTTGGGGGTACTGACCTGAGCTTCCAAATTTTATTGACTACATGGATCACAAGTATGTAGTCACGCAGCCTCTGTCAGACTGATTGTGGACCCTGATCACCCTGTGGTCAGCACAGGACAGGTGGAACCTGTCAGAAGGGTGAGAAAGTGGCTATTGCCTGAGGGGTAGTTTTGACTCATCAAAAGATGTTTTTCGATCAGACCTTTATTCCTGGACTCCAAGGTGACTCAGAGAAAACGAGACAGGTACAAAGTGCAGTGGAGACACCAAGGGGTTTTCACCCCTCTAGTCTACCATGGGGCATTTGCAGCTCCAGTGAAGACTTAGTGCTGTTAGTGAAAGCAGCCTCAGAAATTCAGAGAATAAAAAGGCACAGCTGAGAGGGCTGTCTCAGGGCTGGAAAAGGCTGGACACGGTAGCAACTGGCTGTCAGTGTGGGCAGATCACCAGAGGCCACGTCCCCCTTCTTCTGAGTAATAAAAGCCAACATATTGAGCACTTACTGGCTCACACTTAGGGAGGCTGTTCCAAGCTGTGTCAATCCAGGTGGTGCTGCACACCCACTCATGGGTGCTTCTACCTGGTGGTAACCCGCATTACCAAACAGGCAGCATAGTGGACAAGTGGAACAGCCAGGACCCACAGGCAATTTTCCAGAGCCTGCATTTCTTTTTACTTTTGGTAATATACAGTCATATACCACACAATGACATTTTGGTCAACAGCAGACCCCAATATACAGCAGTGGCCCAGTAAGATTATATTACTTAGTGACATTGTGGCCATTTCTATTTGTAAGTACACTCTGTGTGCCCAGTGGTGAAACTGCCTGAGGATACAGCTCAGAATGCACACCACTGCCCACCTCACAAAACCAACCATCCTCACCCTCCCAATGAATCACCACCATCCCCCTTCCTCCTCCCATGTGAAGACCATGTCCCCGAAGAATTCTAGCGCCCTCCCCTCCACCCAGCCACTGGCAGTCACCATTCAACTTTCCATCACCATGAGTTCTGCTTCTCAAGGGACCTCACACAAGCAGAATCATATAGCATTTGTTTTTCTGTGCTTGGTCTATTTCACATATACAATGTCCTCAAGGTTTATCCACTGTCATAAATGACAGTATTTCCTTCTTTTTAAAAACTGAATGGTATTGTTACATTATATACCACATTTTATTTATCCTTTCATCAGATGATAGGCATTTAGGATGTTTCCATACCTCATTTATTGTGAATAGTGCTGTATTGAACATAAGACTGCTAACATCTCTTTAAGATACTTATTTCAGTTTTGGGGGATATATGTTCCGAAGTGGGATTGCTGGATCATATGGTAGTTCTATTTTTATTTATTTTTCCTTTTTTTTTTTTTTTTTTTTTTTTGCGGTGCTGGGGATTGAACCCAGGGCCTTGTGCTTGCAAGGCAAGCACTCTACCAGCTGAGCTATATCCCCAGCCCATATTTTTCCATATTCTTATTGGTGCATTATAGTTGTACATGACAGTGAAGTTCACTGTTATATATTCATACATGGAGATAATATAATTTGGCAGAAACTTTTTAGTTTGATGAAATCTCACTTATTTTTGTTTTTGTTGGCTGTGCTTTTGGGCTGTATTCCTGAAATGATTGCCAAGACCAATATCACTTTTTGTTTACCCATTCACATACCAACCGAGGGGCTGTTAGGTCACTCCCACCTTTGGGTTACTGTAAACAGTGCTGCCATGAACATTTGCAAACATGTTTCAACACCTCTTTCAGTTGATCTGGGGTACATCTCTTGTAGTGGAATTTCTGGATCACATGGTAATTCTACATTTAGTTTTCTGAGGGGTGCCCCACTGTGCCTGACTGTGCTGTGTGGTCGATGCAGGAGAGCCTCCATGAACAACACCTGTCTGGAAGGAAGGATGGGTTGATGAGGGGATGCCCATGTGGGGGCAAAGGTGAATGAAGTTGGAGGACCGGCTTCCTGCCTCTAATTTTTTGCATTTCTCCTACCCCAGGGTCCCCTGGGCTGCGCCTGGTGGCTGGGCCCAGCAGGTGCTCAGGCCGGCTGGAGGTGTGGCATGATGGGCGCTGGGGGACAGTGTGTGATGACAGCTGGGACACACGAGACTCAGCTGTAGTCTGCCGAGAGCTGGGCTGCGGGGGGCCTCGGCAGCCAGACCCTGCTGCGGGCCGCTTTGGCTGGGGCGCAGGCCCCATCTGGCTGGACGATGTCAGCTGTGTGGGGACAGAGGCTTCACTGTCTGACTGCCCTGCTGCTCCCTGGGGGAAGCACAATTGTGCTCACAATGAGGATGTCGGGGTCACCTGCACAGGTAAGGATGCCACAGCCACCCACAGACTCCAGGAGGCTTCCAGGAGGAGGGAATGGAAACTCACCTTGGCACTGACACTGACCCAGCACTTCCCAGACCCCAGCCCTGTGCTGAGTGTTTTCATACATGTGACCATGTAGGCCGGGGACGTTGTGCCCATGTTACTGAGGAAGAAGCTGAGCATGGAGAGGTTAAGTAATTTGCTAGAAGTCACATAGCAAACCAAGTGGCTGGACTCCCACCCAGGAAATGTCTTCCTCTTCCTTGTTCCAGAAATCAAAGAGACCCCCTACAAAGAAAGGAGCTTTATCCTCAGGTGAAAGGAAGTGGATACAGAGGCGTGGAGGGATGGAAAGAAGCCAAAACGAGGGCAGCTTCATATCAGCTTGGGCAGTGCAGTAGTGCTCATTCCCCACATTCACTGAAGTCTAACATCAAGTGGTAGACACTGAGCTAGGTGCGGGGTCCCCAGAATGGAACGAACATAGCCCTGGTCTTCGAGAAGCTCACAGCTCATAGAGGGAAAGAGATGCACAAACAAATCACTGCAAACACATATGACACACAGTTTGGGAGGTCCCAAGGCCACCCTTAGCTCTAGTACTTCGGTAGGACTCACAGAATTCAGGGGCTCGTACTCAGAGTGATAGCTCATCACAGTGAAAGGACAAAGATTTAAATCAGCCAGGGGAAGAGATGCATGGGGAAGGGTTGAGAGACAAGCTGAACTCTCCCTGCTGTGACGTGTGGCAACACACTGGAAGGACTACCAACCAGATATGCTGCTTTGAGCTCTGGTGTCCTTGGTTTTGTAGGGCTTGGTCTTGCTCACACGGCTGGCCATAAACCAGTTTGTCAGCAGACTATCTAGCATGGCCCAAGTCCCCCATCACACCAAGAAACTCTTACCAGGTCAGATAATTCAAGGGTTTAGAAGTCATCCCCCATAGCCAGGAGCAAAGGGTCAAACCTTTCTTCAGGCAGTTAATTCCTGACTGTACGTGTATGCTATCAGAAAGATGTAAGATAAGTAGTAATGTCTCAAAAATGGAGTCATCAACTCCAATGACACTCAGCCCTTCCCTCCACTCTCTTCCTGAGTGCCATGGAAGTCACAAAAGAATTTGACGCCAGGGAGTGGTCTGTCAGACCTGATGCCATCTGGTGGTTGGTAAGAATTGCCAGGAAGGTAGAAGAAACCATCAGAAGGCCAAGGAAGCTACGCCCTGATTCAAAGCAGAGGCTGAGGAGATGGAGAGGTGGGAACAGGAATGAGGAAGGTGAAGAGGTTCATCACATCCAGACTGTAAATGCCAAGAAAGCAGGAGATGGTGTTGGGTTTGGCTCACCACAGTATCCCCAGGGTCTGACACAGTGTGTGGCTTATAGGAAGTGCTCAGTACATAGCTGTGGGATGGATGAACGAGTGAACAAATGAACGGGAACCTGGTGACCAACCAGAGGGGCCTGAACAGATGATATGGTCATCATGGTTTCTACTTTCTCTTTCCTTCCCACCTGCCTTCCAGGGACTCCTGGCCTGGACACCATCTCAGACCCTTTCAGTTGGAGCTGGCTCCCTGGGCTGGGGAGAGATCAGGATGCCTGGCTCCCAGGAGAACTGGTCACCAAACCCTCTGCAAGTCTGACCTCCAGTGTGCTAGAGAAAACCACTAAGGCCCCAGGGAAAATGCCCAAGAGTACTAAGAAGTGGGTGACCAAAAATACAAAGAGACCAACCACTCAACCTCCTGGGATGTCAACCACTAAACCCTCCAGGGGCCTGAGCACCCCAAGCCCCCCAGAACTAACCTCCAAGACCACAATCCTGACTACTAAGGCCTCCCCAAAACGAACCTCTGAGCCAAAAAGGCTGATCCCTGAGGCTTCCCACAGAGTGACTTCACACACCACTGCAGAGCTGACTCCTCAGGCACCCTGGGAATGGACCTCAAAGACTGTGGCCATGCTGTCCACACAAAGTCCCAGAGAAATTACCTCTGAGGCCACTGTCAAGCAAAGCCCTCAGGCCTTCCTGGAGACATCTGCTGAGATCCCAAAAGGGTCTCCAGAGCCATCCAAAGTCTCAGTCTCCTCCCCCACTGCTAGCAGCCTTGGGGAATCAGGTGAGTGGTGGAAGGAAGGAGTGGGAGCACAGGTGGGCTGCCCCCTGCCTCCTGACCCTAGGGCCTTCTACCCACAGGCCCCTTCCGGGTTCGTCTGGCTGATGGGCCCAACAGGTGTGCTGGTCGGCTAGAAGTATGGCATGCTGGACGCTGGGGGACAGTCTGTGATGACAACTGGGACCTGAGGGATGCCACTGTGGCCTGCTGGGAACTGGGTTGTGGAAAGGTCCGGCCCCGAGTGGGCAAAACTCACTACGGCCCTGGGACAGGGCCCATCTGGTTGGATGATATGGGATGTAAAGGGACTGAAAGTTCGCTAAGTGACTGCCCCTCGCGGCCATGGGGGAATCACAACTGTGACCATGAAGAAGATGTGGGGCTTACCTGCACTGGTAGGTACAGTTTCCCAAGGTGAGGCAGACAAGAGAATGGGGGTGCAGGGTGACTGCACCAGGGTGCAATCAAAAGAACTGGATCAGAGGGATCAGAGCTGGGGCCCCAAATAGTTGCTCCAGGAAATTCCAAAAGAGGAGGAAGCAGTGTAAGGACCTCTGAGACAGGGAGCTGTGTCAACTGCTACCCCATTTCTCCTAAGGCTATATGGACGATGATGATTATCCTCCCTGGACCTGGGACCCCACTTCAGGAGAGGAGTTAGCCAAAGGGACTACCGAAGCAGCAGGGTCTGAACACATGCTTTCCTGGGACACCATCAGGCGCCCTGGGGTCCCCTTTCCAGCAACACAGCGACGTCCAGAGACAGGTGAGAGACCTGACAGGGTAGCCAAGGGGCCCCTGGAAATCTCTGTTCCTTCCCTAATGGGTTCCAGAAAGACCTCAGTGAGCTGACCCAGGCCTCTGGGACTCTGGACAGGCTTTCCTTGATCCAGAGATCAAGGAAAACGCACTTTCTCCGTGCACTCAAGGGTAGCCCTCCTCCAGAGCCGACTAGGGGGACACCATGAGGCTCTGATCCCACAGTCCTCTAATCTCACCAAGGCCACTGGGAGTGGTCCCTGAACCCAGAGCCTCTGTGGGACTCCCCAGGCCCCTCGGCCAGGGCCATCCTCACCCCCAATAAGCAACCCTTGCCTGTTCCCGCAGCGCCCACCCTGCTGTGCGGAGGCCGCCTGCCTGGCCTCCCCGCAGGTCTGCCGCTCCCCCCGGCAGCGGCCGCGCGCTCTTCCCGCGTGCTCCTCGGCTGCGACCTCGCCGCGCACCGCGGCGCCCTTCCGTGCTACCTTCTCGGTTTCTACCCTCGTCTCGTTTCGCACCCATGTGCCTCCATCTCGCGTTCCCCGGTGTCCCGCGTCGCCGGTGTCTTTCTCCTCCTCTCGCTTCGCGCTCTTGCCTGGCGTCAGCGCCCAATGCACCGCGTCGCGTTCTCTCCGCCACCTTTGCGCCTCACCGCCGAGGCTGGGAGCCGCCTCCGGCCGTCCCTCTCGGCTCTCGTTCCCCCGGCCACGTCTTCTCGCCCTGTTGCTCCTTCGGTCCTCCTCCGCCCCACTCCCCGGCGCGCCGTAACGTCCACCCCACCGGGTTCCCGCCCGGTGGTCCAGCTCGCCGCTCAGAGCACCAGGCCGCTGGCGTTCTTTCCCGCCTTTCCCCGGCGCTCAGCACGCACGCGCACGCGGGACCAGTGGGCAGGCGTTCCCGGCGCCCCGTGACGTCAAGGGGCGCTGCGCGTCCTGATTGGCTGGATGACCCATTGCCACGGCGATGGAGGCGGGATGAAGCGCTGGATGTGTGTGGAGCCCTCTAGCCACCTCAGGGAGAGAGAGGGGGCGACCCGGCCCTGGGGACTCCGTGACTCGGGTGGGGTACTCAAAGCGGCGAGTAGGGGTCCCCGTCCCGCTTCCCGAGCCGGAAGCTGGAGCTCCTAGATGTGCTGCTGCTCCTTCAGGTGTGGCCAGGGTTCCATCGCTTTTGTCCCCTGCAACCCGGCGCGGCCTCCCGGTCCTGCAGCGCCCCCTCGTGGCGGAGATGGCCGCCTGCTGGGCACCTGCCCTGGGAGGCGACCTTCCCAGGGAGACCCCGCAGGGCAAGTAAACGCAGAATTACCAACTGCGCAAGGGAAACCTCGTGTACAAATCTAATTAGAAACTTGATAGCGAAGGCGAGGTGGGTGGGATGTGAGAAACGACAGGCCTGAATTCGTAACTTCAGTAGCAATGCAAAAATGACTTCTCTTTGAGTCCCCCGTTTCTTCCTCTGGAAGTGGAAACTGGGGTTCCAGAGTTGTTGGAAAACCTCAAGGAGAGCTCGCGCTCTCTGCATTGGACAGGCACAATTCCGGCAACAGGGTGGCATAAGGCCTGTTGCTACCCCCATGTTTCATCCGGGGAAAAGAAAGGCTCGGGAATTCAATCTGTATCTCAGAAACTATGATGGGAATTGTTTTAAAACAACCTGACACATTTTGTTCATTGGATTGAGGAGGGTCTATGCTGCTTAGTTAGAAGCTGGAGTTCTGGAGTTCGTCTCCCCCACCAGGTTCCAATCTAAGCTCCATGGGGACCGGAACTAGATGGGAGGCAATAGGTCCCAATACAAAGAGCAAAATGTGTGTGAAACTGCTTCAAACTGCAAAGCGGTGATTGTTAGAGTTATTTACTGAAAATGAACAGCAGCTGTAGTATCCCAGGGATGGAGTATTTTTTTTTTTAGTGGAAAAATCAAGGAAAACCTCACAGAGGTGATGGTATTATTTCACTAGCAGAAGAGAGCAGGAAGGAATCATCAGAGGAGCAAAGGCTAGAGGGGAGAAATTTGCATTGCTAGAATATTTGCATTGATGCTGCCAATCAGCTAGATTTTAAACTTCATAAAGGATCTGTATCCATCTCCATTGCTGCCATAATACGAATTTAGTGACTTAAAACAACATGAACTTATTTTCTTGCGGTTTTGTAGGTCAGCAGTCAGGCATAGGTCTCACTGGGCTAAGATCAGAATGTCTGCAGGGCTGCTCCCTCCTGGAAACTCTACAGGAAACATCTCTGCCGTGCTGTTTCCAGCTTCTGGAAGCCTCCTGCACTCCTTGGCTCATGACCCCTTCCTCCATCTTCAAAGTCAGCGATGTTGCTCTCTCTGAACCTTTCTCTGTCTTCACGTCTTTTGTCACTATACCTTCAAGGGTTCCCTGATTTTTTTAAAAAAATATTTTTTAGATGTTGATAGATCTTTATTTTATTCATTTATTTATATGTGGTTCTGAGAATCAGACCCAGTGCCTCACACATACTAGGCAAGCACTCTACCACTGAGCCACAATCAGCCCCAGTTCCCTGATTTTAAGGATTTGTATAATTAGTTTGGACCCAGGATAATCTCCCATCTTGAGGTCTGGATCTTTAATCATACCAGCAAAGTCCCTTTTGCCATATTCATAGATTTTGTAGATTAGGGGATGATATTTTTGGAGGTGGGGGGCAATATTCCGTCTACCATGGTTCTGCCTAGGATGGTGCTTGGAACTCAGGAGAGACTTTTAGCTTAATTGCTGAATGATTGAATGAGAGTCTGCATGCACGCCTGCAGGAGATGACACTGGAGGCTCAGGGAGGTTGGATTTTTACTTTCCAGTTCCTCATAGCAATATCTCCTGAAACTTCCGGTGATGACCTTCGGAGGCACCGACATTAATTCATGTCAGAGGCCAGCTGTTCGCTAGGCATGTGAACCAACCCCTGGAAACCCAGCAGTGAGAAACAGTGGGGGTGGGAGGGTGCTGAGGTGTGCTGTGGGACGGGGCAGTTGGGGGGCACCTAAGAAGGTGCCATTTGCACAGACCTTGAGGAGGAGTGGGAGAAATACGTGCGGAGCTCCATCTGAAGAGTGTTCCAGCATGTGCAGAGGTGAGGTGGGAGCACACTGAGCTGGCTTGAGGACCCTCAGCCAGGCCGGTGGTGCTGGTGTGTTGGCAGATGGGGATGATGCCAACGATGAAGTGGGGAAGGGACTGTGGGTGCAAGGAAGGGTGCGAGGAGCCTGGGAGGTTCAGGCAGGAGGTGGCCTTGATCCTGTCAGTGTCAGGAAGAGAGAAGTGGATGTCTTTAAGCCATATTCTGGGGGTTGAGCTGATGGGGCCAGGTCATGGGTTGGGTGGGGGCAAGGAGAGGGAGGTAGGGGCTGGGATCCCCCTGCACTGTGTCAGGCACCCCTGTGGGGCAGGTGCATAGGAACTGGGTGGGAATGTCAGGGGACATGTGTTGCAGTCCTGCAGCTGAGGAGCATGGGGACTTTGGGTGGGATTTAAATTTGTGGAAATGGAAGTGGCCAGACTGATGGATAGCTGTGTGTGAGGCAGCTCCTGCCCCGCCCTCTGAGAAGGTGGGATGGCCAGTATTTGAGGTATTCCCATGGGCTATTGCTGTAGGAGGTCTTGCAGAGAAGAAGATCCAAGATCACATGCATGATTAGGTTTAGATGTTAGGTCATCATAACTACAACCGCGCGTGCTGAGTATATCCTGCAGTTCCAGGTGTATCGCCTGGTTCAATTCTGTTCTCCTAGTGCAGCCTTAGGAGAGAAGTATGTCAGTGGCACCATTTTACAGATAAGGAAATTGAAGTACAGAGAGGTCAGAATAGCACAAGGCAGAACTTAGGTAAAAATTCAGGAGTTTACTCCACACTGTGGAGACTGGGAAATCCAGAATTGGTCCTGAAGAATCCAGGGGGCTTGAAGTGGGGGGTGACCTTATCCAGGGAGGAGGTGGAAGGACTTTGAGTAAATCCTGGAGTAAATACAGACACACCAGGAGTGGGGTGAGACCTGGGAATCTGCACCCAGAGGGAAAGAGGCTCCATTTAGAATGGGGGAGACATCTGGGTCTGAAGCCTAATGCTGCCCTGAGCTGTGTTACTGTGGTAATGTTCCTCCAACTCCCTGAGCTTCAGCTGGGTTGTCTGTGGCAAATCAGAAGCTTCCCTGTCACCCACTCCCCACAAGAGCAGCAAAAATTAAACTCCCTGACAGTACCAAGGATGTGGGGTGAAGGTGGGAGTGAAGATCTGCACCCACCTGGGACAGCAGCCTGGCCGTGCCTGGGGCACATACCTGCTGCCCACACGGCTATCCCCTGTCAGTGCCGAGGTAAGGCAGGGTCCCGCGGTCATGTGTGCAGCTCCTCCTAGCAAGAGTCCTGTGGAAAGACCTGCCCTGTAGGTTGTGTGTTCAGCGTGGAATACTACAAAGGTTTAAAAGGAATGAACCTGAGTCTCGTTACTTTAATGTGAAGAACAGCATTTCATGTGCCCAGCCCTGTGACGCCTTGAATTGGATGCCCTGAGAATACCCGTTTTACAGATGAGGACACTGGGTCACAGAGAAGTTACTTGCTCACCCAGCTAGGCAGGGACAGAGTGGGCAGTCATAGTCAACATGTGGTTGGGTGAAGAGAAAGTTCCAGAAAGCTGTGCTCAGTACTTCTGCACATCCATGCAGCATCACGCTAGTTATAGGAAGCAGATGCGGCAGCAGCTCGCGTCAGGGAGGCTCACGTGCATGGAGCCAGTGTGAATACATGCGTGAGAGTGACAGCCACGAGTGACTGGGGCTCACAGGGGCTGTAACTATGCTCTGTTCCTCCTTTTTAAAGAAATCAAAGAAGCACATTTTAATGAAGAAACCCAGCCACACACACATGGACTGTGAGCAGGTGGCAGCATCTCAGCGCAGGCTGGGCACACAGGGCATGTCTGCACTCGGTGGATGATATTCTAACAGAAGTCAGCTTTGATTTTGTTCTTAGCCGAGTCCTGGGAAAGTCTGAGCTCTTGGAAAATCTTCAGTAGTTCACTAAGAGTGAACTTTTCCTTCTTTTTCTTTCATCAATTCTTAAATCAGTAGCACTGCTAATGGATTTTAAAGTTTCCTAGTGAGTATGCCTTCCTGTAGGATCTCAGAGTTATCCCCCTAAGGTGTTTAATAAGGATGAGAAATGTATTTCATTAAGAATGGAGCCAGACGTGGTGGCTGTAATCCCAGGGACTCAGGAGGCTGAGGCAGCAGGATCACAAGTTCAAGGCCAGCCTGGGCAACTTAGCCAGACTGTGTCTCAAAATAAAATTTAAGAAGGGATTTGTAACCAGTGGTGGAGTGCTTACCTAGCTTGTGTGAGGCCCTGGGTTCCATCCCAGTGCCAGCAAAGAAAAAAAAATGGTTAAACATCCAAAGACTGCTGGGCGATCATGATGCTGGCACCGGGTGGAAGTGGCCCTGCCCTGTGGGCACGTGGCACATCAGTGGCAGTAGAGCAGGGGCTTCTGAAGGTGGGCATCTCGCCACAGAGATCACAGTGACTGTGACTAACGGGCCTGGGGTCTTGGGCAGAGCCCTTCTGCCTGGTTCTGGGTGTAGGGGGAAGAGGGTCTCAGCAGGTTCCCTCACACAGAAGGTGGGCAACAGTGTGGGTGGAGGCTCAGTGGTGTGGAAGTCCAGGTGCAGATGCCTGCAGGTGAGGGGTCCAGGGAGCAGAACGCTGGGAGCAGTGAGGCTGGCAGCGGGCAGGGCAGGTTCTGTGGACACGTGGCCTGTGGCCTGCATGCAGTGGGAGTGGGACTCGGGGGAAAAGGGAAGCCCAAAAGGGAGCTGGCAGGTGTCTGTGGTGTGAAGAGGGCTCTAGGTCAGAGCTGGGGACAAGGCCACTGGAGAAGTTAGTCTGGGATGTGGCTGGAGTAACAGGCAGGGGATCTTTGTTGGGGTGATGAAAGTCTTCCTTTCTGGTACTGGGGATTAAAAAATGTTCTTGATTTTTATTGTGATGGTGGTTATACAACCTCATAGACTCATACAACCCCTTAAATAGACTAAAAACCACTGAATTGTACCATTTTCAGCAGCAAATTGCAGTGTGTGAATTCTGTCTCAAGAAAGAGGATGTTTAAAACAAGCTTTTTGATTGATAAAGCTAGAAGACTGAATTATCTTTCTATTTTTCCCTAAATAAAATTTTATGTTGATAATAAATTTATATGTTATATAAAGTTGTTCTATAGGCTTTCTAACTGTATTCAGTTAAAAAACCTAGGAAACTTGGTGGGAAAGGTTTCCAGGCAGCTCATGAATTAAGGTACTTCTTTAAGGAAAAGAAGAGTAAGCAGGGTCGGGAACCCCGGGGAATTGAAATGACAAGGGCCCTTGTTCCATGAGCTGTCTTTGTCACAAGTTTTGGTTTTGGTAGCCAAGAGTGTGCCAACTGGTCACCAAGATGGCTGAGGATTGGGGAGCAGTCTGAGTGATGGGTTCATCTGGGGCCTGATGCTGCCTGCGTTGGGCTGGGCCAGTTGGGGCACAAAGCAAGGTCAGACTCAACCTTCCTCCTGTCTTGCCAGGTGACCAACATGGTGACAAGCCTTCCCGGACATGGGACATGCCTTCCAGAAGGGGCCCAGCCCAGGAGACCCCCACTTCAGCCACACCTGGACCCACTCTAACCACTGGTACCTCCAAGAGCCCAGGACAGCCCTCTCCAGCTCCAGGGATCCCTGGGGACAGAGGTGAGGCATGAGGCTGGGGGAGAGCCTGGGCAATGTGTGCTGGAGGGTAGAGAAAGGCTCCAGACTCCCCACTGGGAACCCAGCTCTTGCCCCAGGAAGACCCAGCAGTGCATCCTGACACCAAGGACACTGGTGTCATTTTGGAGCAGAGAGCCAACCAGCTGGCCCTCACAGGTGGAGGCTGGGGTGGTGTTAAGCACAGAAGGTTCCCCCCAGCCAGATCCGTGCAGCCCAACAGAGCTGAGCGAGAGACCTGCCCTGCTGTCTGCAAGTCACTGTGACAGATAAGAGAGATATAGGAAATCCCAAAAGAGCTAGCAAAGAGAGAAGCCCGTGCTTCACAGAGAGGGACGCCCCGAGGGCCAGGTTCAGGTAGAAATGCTCACACACACAAGGAATCAGCGCAGATTCAAACAGTGACCAGTTTGGAAAAAATTAGAGTTCGGGTGATCCTGAGTGTCGGTGAGGATGCGAAGAGAGGCACCCCGGGAACAGCCACGTGATAGAAACAGTCTCCATGTATTGAGTAGAATTAAGTGATTTATGGATTGTGACCCCGAAATCCTGCTCCCAGGCACGTATCGTAGACGAATGCTTGTACAGGCTTACAGGGGGACATAGGTGAGGAGGTTCCTTGGAACACACTGATTATCAGGGTGTTGAGAGTGTGCAGATGGGCAAGGAGACGCAGTGGGGCCCATGGTGGGATGTCACGCCACAGCTGCATGCCCAGCTGTGCAGCTGTGCCTTCTCCGCATAGCACCAAGGCGAACATCAGAAAGAGAATATTTCCAGCTGAATGGTTTTTTGCAGAAGTTAAAAACACAAACACAAAAATACACATACACTTATAAAACCATCTATAAAAGGACACATGCAAGGTCATGTGTCAAATGCATTAGTGGAAGTGCCTATGGGTTAGGGTGATGGGACAAAAAGGGTTCCAGTTATCAAACAAGCAGGCATTTCAGCCTGTTGATGGTGTTCTGCTGAGGGGTGAGGTCAGCTTAGCGCTCTGCACCTGGGCTTTGGAAGACTAAAACCCAAACCCAAAACTGCTTTTGGGATCTGAGACTGCAATATCTAGCTACATCGAGGTTCCTGAAGTAATGACTAAAACCATTTAGCATTATGGAGCGGTGCACCAGCCCCAGGCGCTGTTGGAAGCACGTCTGTGGATCATTCCCGCGGGCTTCCTATGGCCCACCTGAGCCCTCTATGACACAGCTTCCCTGCTGGGCATTGTGCTGTGCCTCCTGCAGCGGGCCCCCTGGGTCCCCGTGACTGCTCTACTGGGATTTGATCACCTCTGGTTTATGGGTGGGGAACAAACTAAGATTAAAGCGATTAAAGCAGCTAAGGAACTTGCCCACTGTCACCCAGCAGGGAGGAGACAACTGGCAGAGGCCAAGCCCTTCTCTTCTCTGCTTCCCAAGGCTGCCAGTGGAGGGCATAGGAGGGGGTGCACCCCAGGACCTGGAGAGAGTCTCCAGCGCTGTGCTATTCCATGTGGCAGTTCAGCACAGGCAACGTTTTGAACAATGACCCACCCGTTCCTTATTCACACTGGTCGAGTTTCAAGTGCTCGGCAGCCATGGGTGGCCAGTGACCACTGAATTCCGATGCTCAGCTGGTGGAACAGCCTCCTCACCGAGAAGGCGAGATCTAAAACCTAGGCTCAGGGTGCAAACAGCCGGGGCTCCAATCTTGCCCTGCAAGCTGCCCATTGTGTTTGTGGCCTGGGCAAGTTACCTGTGCTCTGCCCCCACTGCTCCAGTCTGTGAAAAGGAGATAGCATCTCACTGAAGGAAGCCAGGTCAGGGGTGCCCAGCTCCTCCCTCCACTGGGCACCAAATGTAAGGGGCGTGAAAACCACAGTAATCAAGATAATACCACCGATTACAATACTTTTAAAAATCAAAATTAATGCAAAAAAGACCCATGATGAAGTAAATGCCAGAATTTTAACTAAAGACAGGATCCTACCCACCTCACTCCACTCCCCTTAACCCCAGCCCTACTTGATCCTGTACTTACTTAAAATTTTGTTATTTAGCCCATCGTGGATTTTCTACATTAATTCTCTTTAAAATAGTGCCTCAAAGTACTCATCTTAATTGCTGAGATTACCTCTTCCGCACCACTCGCTTCTCCTAGCCTGCTTCCCTGCGCCACCCATCCCCTGCGCCCCAGGTACTTCTGCATCCCAACGCGCCCGCCCCATCTGCCCTGCCTCTGTGCCGCAGCAGCTCAGCGCCCTGTAAAGCCCAGCACCCCCCGCAGCCCCAGCACCCTCTGCAGCCCAGCGCGCTCTGCAGCCCAGCACCCTCCTCAGCCCAGCGCTCTCTGCAGCCCAGTGCTCTGTAAAGCCCAGCACCCTCTACAGCCCAGCGCGCCCTGCAGCCCAGCTCCCTCCGCAGCCCAGTACCCTCCCACGACCCCAGCACCCTCCGTGGCCCAGTGCGCTCTGCAGCCCAGCACCCGCCTCATCCCCGACTCTGTCCAGCGCACCCGCAGAGCTTCCTGTCTCACGGACGCCAGGTGGCGTCTGGAGCCTCGGAGGAGGAGGAGGGGCACTAGGGCCGGGTGAAGTCTGCCGGCGACCCCTGACGTCCCGAGCTCCGCGCCCTCCCGTTGGCCAGAGCGCGTGGGGACCAGGATGGGCGGGGCAGACTGACCTCAGGCGGACCTCTGTCCCTCCTCGCCCTCCAGGTTCCCCGAGGAAGCCGTGGCCCGAGCGCCGACCCTCGCGACCCACGGCAGCTAGGACGGCGACCCCCACCTCGTCCCCCTCGCCCTCCCCGGCGCCGGAGTCCTCCGGTCCACCGCCCACCCCGGACTCGGCTTTGTCGCGGGAAGTGACCGCTGACCCCGCCGACGCTTCTCCACCCACCCCAACCGGGCCAACCTCGACCACGCCCGACCTCGCTCTGTCCACCGCTGACTCCAGTGCGGGTCCGGCGGGGGCCCGGCCGCTCTCCGCCACGCTGTCCTCCACGTCACCCAGAGAGCAGGCCTCTGACCCCCCCGCACCCGCAGAGCTGACCCCAGCGTCTGACACCACCCCAAACCTGGAGACAGCTTCTTACCCCCAGACAGCTCCAGAGCCTTCTGGATCCCCAGACCCCTCCACAGACCCTTGCCCCACCACCCCCACTCACCCTATCACCTCCCCTCACCCCACCACAGTGCCTCACCCTACTGTGACCCCTGAACTCACCA
>JAJEJO010048248.1:397545-512270 GCA_020662805.1 Glaucomys volans | reverse complement strand
TTTTTTTTTTTTTTTTTTGGAACCAGGGATTGAATTCAGGGACACTCGGCCACTCAGCCACATCCCCAGCCCTATTTTGTATTTTATTTAGAGACAGGGTCTCACTGAGTTGCTTAGGGCCTCGCTAAGTTGCCGAGGCTGGCTTTGAACTCGTGATCCTCCTGACTCAGCCTCCCAAGTCACTTGGATTACAGGCGTGCGCCCGGCCAGAGTAGACTTTTGATCTCACCAAGATTTGATTTTCTGGGGCCATTGTATGATGTGAAGCTGGGACTGTGGTTGCTGAGTTTGAGTGGCCTGGCTGTCCTTGGTCATTCCCTCCACTGCTCCCTGAGACCAGTGTGGTTGTCCGAGGTGTGACCTTTCTGTGGGAAAAGCCTTAGGAGATGGGCTTTACCCAGAGGGTCCCTGACCGGAAGGTGGGTCATACCCCATCTGAGGCTGGTCAGAGGAATGGGTCTTGGTCCCAGTGTTAGGGGAGCTGAAGAGTAGAGAAGGGACCTGGCTCACAGTTGCAAGTGGTGCAGGGATGGCACTGGCAGGGGAAAGGAGCCCTTTGCTGTTTAGTAACTACAAAAGTCTGCTATTGATGTGTTAACAGGTAGTTAATGGATGGGGAGGGAGGCGAGTTGAGGGAGGGGCCCAGTTGAGGGGTGTGGGCACAATCCTCATCTGCCCAAGGAGGAGGAGTCAGGGCCTGATGCCCATCCCACCCATCCAGGCTGTTCCTGCACCAGACTGTATAGATCAAATAAGATGATGCAGTGAACCACCCAGGGAGCGACGAGATCTCAGAGAATTTGACTTCAGTTAGGGTTGTGCTTATAAATATTTCTGGGAGGAACTGACTCTTGGGGGCATTTCCAGTCAGATTGTGGATAGGAGCCCCCTAATGTGATTCCTGAATGGAAAACCCTGGGAGGAAATAACCCCAGGCCCCCAACACTGGATGGGACTATGTACCTCTGCCCAGGACCCAGCTGTGCCTGACCCTGGTGGCAGAGAGGGAGAGAAGGGTTGGGAACCTTAGCATCAGGCCAGTTGGTGTGGAGGAAGGGGAGCAGGGAAGCGTGAGTGGAGCAGTGAGGCTGGAGAGTGCGGCCTCTGAAGACAGGAGGGAAGAGGCTCTGTTCATGGCTGTTCCACCCCAATGCCTCAAGACTAGGATGCCAGAATGGGGATCACCAGGTATTGGGGTGAGGGGGTCAGGGCCAGCCTCAGGTCATCATGAATAAGCTGGGTGCTTGCCAAGGACCTTGGTTGTTTCAAGTGAACAAAGGCTGGAAACTGGTCCTGAGGATAATGCTATTTGGTTGTCTCCATGGAAACAGCATATGGAGCCCCGAGAGGCATACATATAGGACTCCTCAGCCATCAGAGGTGATGAGGCAGGCCTACAGGATCCCTGTGTCCACCCAGGGATAGGGAGTAGAGGCTGCGGCATATTAAAGTCTTAGTGGATGAAGAGAAATTTAGTACTTAACAGGGGAAGGGAGAACCACAGCTCTCTGTGGGGAATGGTGGGAAAATGTGAGACCAAGAGAAGAGGGGCCTAAATGAAGAAAAGCACAGCGCCAGAGATGAGGCAAAGGGACAAGGGCAGAAGGCTGCTGGACAGTGATTCAGGCTCCTGGCTTGGTGGTGAGGCTGACACAAAGCGTTTGTGTCAACAGGAGGCGTGGGGTGGGTACCCTGGAGTGGGTAGTCAGGGTGACTAGTCATATGAGTGTCCCCAGAGCAGCACAGCAAGGCACCTAGGAGGAAAAGCCCCTCCCACCCTGCCCTCCACCCTCACATCCTAAGGTCACCTTGAAGCAGAACTAGTTCACAGAGACATGGGAGGACCCCTTGGTGTGGGGTTCTTACTAGGGATAAAATTTGAGGACAGAGAAGACAAAGTCCGCGCAGTTTGGACCAGTGGGGTGTTCTCCATACTCCACAGTTGCCTGTTTCCTGGTTGCCCTTCTCAACTGGGGCCAGCGCTGGAATGGAGTGAATTCCTTCCTTGCATTCTGCGGATCTGGCCCGTTAAAGCACTGCCCTGATTCATCTGCATTCTCTCCCTTGGATTCTGGGTGTACTGCCAGGCTGACCGAGTTGGCGGTTGGCGGAGCCTTCCTCCTGGGCTGAAAATTTCTCCTTAAGACCTTTGCATTCAAGTGCCAAAAGCATCATTTAGGATTCCAGAGGAGTTCCTGTGGGCTTGAAGGGACAAGGGGCCTAGAGCTTGGTCTCTTCTAGGGACAATTCCCTGGACTAGAGTCCTGTCTTCCTGGAAGCCCTGCACACAAAACGTTGTCTCAAGACCTGGGCTGACCTTGACCTGTCATCTTTCTGATGTAAAGAAAACACACTCCCTATGATGATGTCAGCCGGGAAACCAAGAGCAATATGTGTGTGCTGACAGCCCAGCCCATGGCCCAGCTGAACCTGGGGAGGGAGTCAGCTAGATGGAATATGTAGGCAGGGACCCTGCACCAGTCTGAACATTTGCCACCTTGAAGATGGGTATGGAATGTTGCCGCTGTTTATTTGCTTAACACACACATGGTTCTACTATGTGTCATGCACTGTTCTAAGAACTTTACAAACATTAACTCATTTAATTGTCCTCATTATTAATATCAAAGTACTAGGGATTGAATTCATGGGTGCTCTACCACTGAGCTACAACCCCAGCCTTAGATTTTTTGAGACAGGGTCTCACTAAATTGGAGGCTTGCCTTGAACCTGTGATCCTTCTGTCTCAGCCTCCTCAGTAGTTGGGATTACAGGTGTGTGCTGACATACCTGGATTTCATGTAATTCTTATAAATAGTCTATGAGATAGGCTTCACTATTTTATCACCTTTTTTTTTTTTTTCCCTTTTTTGGTACCAGGGATTGAACCCAGGGGTGCTTCACCACTGAACCACACCCCCAGACCTTTTTTATTTTTTATTTTGAGACAGGATCTAAGTTTCTTAGGGCCTCCCTAAGTTGTTGAGGCTGGCTTTGAACTTGCTATCCTCTTGCTTCAGCCTCCCAAGCCGCTGAGATTACAGGCATGCACCACAGGTGCCAGCTTCACTTTTTTTTTTTTAAGTACTAGGACCTCATGCATGCTACCCAAGTGCTCTACTATTGAGCTATATCTCCAGCCCTTCCCACTTTTACAAATAAGGAAACAGAGGCACAAAAATTTAAATGACTTTCCCAAGATCACATAGCTAAAAAGCAGCAGAACTAGAATTCTAACCCTAAGCAACTTGGTGCAGAGTACAGGTTCTTAACCTCCCTGCTATGCCATCTCCCATTAGACACATTATAAATCGAAGAATTCAAACACATTACTAAACTCAGGTCCCTAATATTCACCTCCAATTCAAGCCAGGCTTAGATATGCATACTAGATTCCTATTGGATCCCAGCCAGAACCAACCTCCCAATTGGGTTTTTTTCTCCTCTTCTAATCCTGGTGCGTTTATCAACCCTAAACATCACCTTCAGTCTCACGCCATTCCTAATCCAAATATCAATACAAGATTGTGACTTTATCAATAAGTTTGATGCAAGGACATGTCTTAGTTGTAGTCCTTAATTTAAACCTAACTCCAACCCTGAACTAAAACCAAGTTAGGTTTCAGTTTCCTCATTGATATGATTCTGATGCTCATGGTAACTCTGACTTTGATCTTGACATTCTGTGTAACCCTCTTGGCCTGACCCCTAAACCCAGCATTCTCACCATCTAAACCTCAGGAACCTCAAATGGAAACAGACTCTGTTGTGGCCCTTAAAGCTGTAGTAAAAGGAAACGGCCCCTGGCTTACATCTGCACTGTCTTTGCTCTGGTGGTGGGAGACATGGTGGGGCTTGATTTTTTTTTTTTTTTTTTTTTAGAGAATGGTAGTGGGTTTGTATTGTCCCTTTTAAATTTTTTTTGTCACATGCCCCTTGTAACCAAAACCTTGCTCCTGTGAACCATTTGGCGGGAACAAGGGATGCGGTCTGTGGTTACAGAACAGGATCCTGTCCAAAGCCCCATTCTCACCCACGATGCCTCATTCCCCACCCTGAGCCTGAATTCATCTGAATGCATTCCAAAGACTGGAAGGGATAGAAAGATGTGACACAGGGGAGAAGTGGATGCCACAAAGACCAGACTAGGGAGGGGAAGAACCAGAATCAAAGAGCATAAAAGGAGCAGGAGGAGAGCAAGGTGGGTCAGAGGGAAAAGGCCAGGGCACAGTTACTTCCCTTCTTCTACATGGCAGGTGAATGGTGGTCGGTGGGTCATGTCTAGTCCATAGACCTTTCTCACTGAACTGCCTAAAGTTTTGAAAACTGGCAAATTGTCACATAAAAATGAAGGTTTCAGCCAGGTGCATATAATCCCAGTGGCTTGGGAGGCTGAGGCAGGAGGATTGAGAATTCAAAGCCAGTCTCAGCAATTTAGGGAAGGCCTAAACAACTCAGTGAGACCCTGTCTCCAAATAAAATATTAAAAAACACTGATGTGGCTCAGTGGTTAATTGCCCCTGGGTTTAATTCCCAATACAAAAAACCAAAAATTTCTCTTGAAAATCAGGAGCTTCTGGTAATACCAAGCCAGCAATTGGCTGGAACTGAGAAATGGCTGAAAATTTCACAGGCATCACTCATTTCCCACAGTCCACAACTCTTCCTCCAGCCTCATATCCTGCTCTTGTGCTTGTTTATGTCACAGGTCTTACACAAATAGGCATTTAAGTCTGAGATCTGGTCAGTGCCATGAGCCCTGGAGCATCTGGCCGGTGCTTGGAGGAGGCTCATGCTGTGCATGGAAGGATCTGGATATGCTTCGCTCCAGTAGATAAGGATGACCTTCCCTACCAGGGGAGCCCCACCCCTGTCTGTATGAACCCTCCCTCAGGGGCACCTTTAGAGGGAGCACAGGATCCCCAGAAAGCTGAGTCTGTGACACTTATGCCCACAGGAAACTTTGAATCATGTGCATCTCGCTGCAATGAGAAGTTTAACCGAGATGCTGCCTGCCAGTGTGACCGCCGGTGTTCCCGGCACGGGGACTGCTGTGAAGACTACGAACATCTGTGTACCGGTGAGGCTCCTGTGGAACGAAGGCCCAGGGTGCAAGTTCAACCTGCCTAAGAGGCCATTGACCTGGGCATGCAGCAGTCTGGAGTAGGGCTCAGGGCTAAGGAGGGGGCCAGTGATGAGAGCACTGAGGGGCAGGGGCAGGGATTTGGCTACCCTGTCTCAGGTTTTCTAAAAAGTTCCCAACTTAGAATATGGTAGATGCCATTTACCTGGAATATCTGAATGATCAGTATCAACAATAGCATGAAAGTTTGAGCAAAATGGTGAAAATTCTATTTTAGCTATTTTGGTATTTTGACATTTCCAACTGTTGGTCAACACTGTGTGCGTGCGTGCGTGTGTGTGTGTGTGTGTGTGTGTATGTGTGGTGCTGGGGATCAAACCCAGAGTCTTGTGAACCTTAAGCAAGTTTCTAACAATGAGCTACATCCCCAGACCATATTCGACATTTTAAATCACAAAATTATGAAAATGGCAATGAGTTCTCACAATCCGATTGCCATCACAATCCATCTGCATGGTGTCACTGTGACTGTCACAATGTACCTCTCTCTTCTAGTGAGTAAACTGAGCAGCCACATCTTCACACTGTTATTCCCAGACCAGTGATTAAAACAGGGCATGCACCACCTACAAAGGTCAATAGTTCCTCTGCTGTTCCCTTGGCCCCGCCTTAAATGAATTATTATTATTATAATATTTTTGGTATTGGGGGTTGTACCCAGGGTCATTAAACCACTGAGCCACATCACCAGCCCTTTTTATTTTTTACTTTGAGAGAGAGTCTCGTTAAGTTGCTTAGGGTTTTGCTAAGTTGCTGATGCTGGCCTCAAACTTGCAATCCTTCTGTGTCATCCTCCCAAGTAGCTGAGATTACAGGCATGCACTACCAGGCCTGGCTAAGTGAATAATTTTTGAAAAATCATTTTCAAATAGTCTCCTTGTTCAGGTGCTTGCAATTTTATAAACTCTTAGGTAAATGATCTTTTGCTTTGTGACATGAAGCCTTGCTGAGTTCATTGTCAAACCATGTGCCCTAACTCCTACTTTAGAACACATGATCACTGAAACCATGGGTGATAATGGCCAACAAGGCACCACATCTTGTTGCATAGGTTGCACACTGCACAAGGGCACCTGGCTGAGTGGCCCAAAATTTAATATGTACTCTTGTCACCAAGTTGTATGCTCTGGTGCAGACCTATATTTGCCTAGAGAAAGGAGAGCCTTTTTCCTAATTTGCCCAAAGGCAGCATCTGCTCACCAGTTGTGTGTTCATGGAACTGCTTTAACTCACAGGAACCTTTATTCAATTTACACAAAAACAGCATATATATTAGTAGCAGTCCTAATGATCAGACCCAGATGGGGAGGCCCTGGACCCAGTGCTCAGAGCCAGAACAGAGCCCCCCATTTCTGCTGCCTCTGTGTCCTCTCTTTTGTTACCATTCAGAAGACACAGAAGGTCTGCTCACATTGACACTCCAGGATAGAAGCCATACCCAACCTAGGATATACTTCATCTCTAAGTTTCTGATTTGCAACTCAGAACCTCTTTCCCACAGGGGAACAAAAAATATTATAAATGGTGTCACTCCAGCTCAGCTCACAAAAGCCCATGTACATCAACTGTGGCTGAATTAAGGAGTTTATGGATTTCTATCACTTAGAACAGAGCCTGGCACAAAGTAAGAGATCAGAACATGTTTGTTGACTGAGCAAATAACCTGACTAGTGGTTCTGATGATAATAACACAGTCCTACCCAGCAAACTCACTAATAGCTATTAGTGAGTCACTCTGTATCTGTATGACCATTTCTTGGGGGCGGCAGTGGGGGTGGGCTATTCTACTGTGTGATGATAGAGGAGCTCAGATTCCTGGGAACATTCCTTCCTCTCCCCATCCCACCACACCCTTCTCTACAAGAGCACAGTTTGCAGGGTGAAGGAATGGAGCAGCAGTGGGAATGTGCATTCATGAACATGCCCTCCCTACTAACAACTTTTGTGGCAGTTTCCAAGTGGGGCAGAGAAGAAGGGAAGTTGGTATCTCAGGCAACAGTTCTTATTTCTTGAGGCCCAAGAATTCTCCCTTGACTTGACTAGGTGTTATTACAGGTATGGATGCTCCTAGGTGAGGGCCTTGTCATTTGGAGAACTTCAGGACTGTCCAACTGTCAACTCTTACAAGTCATAGCCAAACCAGAGTTTTCAGTCCAGAAGGAGCCATCCCTTGCTTCCCCCTCCCCTTTTCAGAGATGAGCACACTGTGTAACAGAATGGTAAAGTGGTAGGAAATTTGTCACCTGGGGGAATTATTTTAGTTTTTTTTGGGTGGGGGACGACTGGGGATTGAACCCAGGGTTGCTTTACCACTGAGCCACATCCTTGGTCCTTTTTTTATATTTTATTTTGAGACACTTCCTGGTTAAGTTGCTGAGGGTCTCCTTAAGTTGCTCAGACTGTCGTGAGCCACCTCAGCCTCCCAAGTCATGGGGATTACAGGCATAGGCCACTATGCCCATTAAGGGAGAGAGGTCCTTAGGGATGGTTGGTAACTTTATTTTTCTAATTGCAGCCAAGGAGGAGCCAGAGGAATTCCTGGAACTAGAAGAGGAAGGTCCAGACAGCAGTGAGCCTGCCTTCCCAAATGGGACTCTTCAGGATAAAGAAGGGACACCAGGGGCGATGAGGGGAGGATTTTGCCAGGTCTAAGGGCCAGGCCTAGCCAGAAGAGAGAGGCTGGCAGGACTCCCCAGCCTCAGAGAGAGAGAGAGGCCTGATGGAAGGGAAGGGGAGGGGTAACCAGGAAAGAGTCCTGGGTCTGAGGGGGGAAGTGGAAGAGATTTTATTTTTAGAGTGGGAAGATTACAAAAACAACAGGCCAGAAAATAAAGTTCAGTCTCAGAAAGGACTTCCTGACTGTGAAGGGTGTGCAGGAACTAGGCTTGTTTGTTTTCCTTCCCTGGAGACCTCTAGTGAGAAGAATCAGGAGCCGGCGGGTAGGGAGGGAGCGGTGCGGGTGCACGGTGCGTCCTCTAGCGGTCCGACGGGGACACACTTCTCCTTGGCTCTCAGGCTTGTACTCAGCACCCAGCTCCTGCCAGGGCCGCTGCCACGAAGCCTTCGACAAGCACCACCCCTGCCACTGCAATGACCGCTGCCAAGAGTTTGGGAACTGCTGTGAGGATTTTGAGAGCCTGTGTGGCAACCACGGTCAGTCTGCTCCTTCAGCATAACCCCAGATACACAAGGACCCTCTAGTGCAGTAATTTTGAAAGTGTGGTCCCTAGACCAGTAGCACCAGCATCTTTGAGAATCTGTAAGAAACGCAAACTCTAGGGCTTCACCCCAGACCTACTGATAGAAACTTTGGGGTGAGCTCACCACTCTATTTTTTTTTTTGTACTGGGGATTGAACTCAGGGCCACTCAAACACTGGGCCACATCCCCAGCCCTATTTTGTGTTTTGTTTAGAGACAGGGTCTCACTGAGTTGCTTAGCACCTCGCTGTTGCTGAGGCTGGCTTTGAACTGGGTCCTCCTCTCTCAGCTTCCCTGGGATAACAAGTGCATACCACCACACCTGGTTCAACACTGTTTTAACAAGTCTTTTGGATGATTCTGATGCCTGCCACAGTTTGAGAATCTTCCTAGAGGGAAGGGGCAGGGTGGACATTCTGTGGACATTCATGGCAATGATATGCAGAATTGAAGGGTCTTTAGGCCTGCCCTTCCTTCCCGCTGGCCCTGAAATCACCCCTTCCCCCATTCCTCCCAGAGGGTTTCTCCCACAGCAGTGATGCCATAACCAAAGAAGAGCTTCAGAGCATCTCTGAGAAGATCTACAGAGCAGACATCAACAAAGCCCAGAAGAAAGACATCGTTCTTAACAGCCAAAATCGCATCTCCCCTTCAGAGACCGGAGACCAAGTGGATCGCTGCCCAGAGCCGTGAGTTCCCCTTGTCCTTTTCCCGCTCCCCCAAGTCTCTCCCCAATCTTTGTTTCTTTTAATGCTTCCACTTTTTTCTCTTCAAATCAGGCAGGATGAAAGAGAGAGGGGGAAAAGTGGTTCTCCAGAGACAAGGAAGCCTCCTTGAAGGACTGTGGGTATACATTGGGAGGGTTTCTGGAATTAGTTGGGTTGAGGACAGGGCAGATCTTCCAGGAGATGAAGTGGAATAAAAGTGACCTCGTGCATAACCTTCAAGAGCACCAGAAGCTCCCCTCCAAACCTCATGTGCTGCCTGTGGGCTCTCTGGAAGTTTCTTGAAGAGTTTCTGCCGCATGTTCAGGTGCCCTCTGTGGGTCTCCCTCTTCCTACCCAGGCTCTTCACCTATGTCAATGAGCAGTTGTTCTCCAAGCCCACCTATGCAGCCTTCATTAACCTGCTCAACAACTACCAGCCGGCGACAGGCCATGGGGAGCATTTCAGTGCCCAGCAGCTGGCTGAGCAGGGTGTCTTCCTCAGAGAGATCATGAAGACGGCAGTCATGAAGGAGCTCTACAACTTTCTCCACCACCAGAGTGAGTGAGCCATACCCAGGTCCCATGAGGTACTGCTGAGGATATGGGTCTGTCTGCAAGAAAGCCAGGCACCTCTGAGGACTCCACAGTGGGGGAGTTGGGAGAGCAGGTGAGGAAGCAGTAGGACCACACAGAGGCCAGTGTACACCTGGGAGGAACAGAGATAAGGCAATGGGGAGCCATGGAGAGATTATGGACCCCAATAGGGGCTGAAGAATCCTCTGCTTGGCTTAGAGATCATCTTCTTCTTCCTCGTCTTCCTCTTCTCCTTCTCATCCTTCTCCTTTTTCTTCTATACTAGGGATTGAACCCAGAGCATGATAGACAAGTACTCTATTACTGAGTTACATACCCAGTCCTTTTCATTTTATTTTGAGACAGGAACTTGGTAAGTCGCCAAGCCTGACCTCAGATTTGTAATCCTCCTGCCTTAGTCTCCCAAATAGAGGGGATTACAAGTGTATGTAAAACTCAAGAAAGGGTCGGCGCGGGGCCTGGCGGGTAAAGCTTCCAAAGGCTAGCGAAAGGAGTGCGCTCGCCAAAGTCAGACAAAAGTGGTAGCTTGATTTTATTGGAATGTGTGTCCCGGGGGAAATCTCCAGCCCCCCTGGGGTGAAAGTCGGAGTGGGAGAGCCAGGAGAAATCGCACGTGGCTTTGGCTGCTCAGGGTTTTCATACAGAGGAAGGGGGTCAAGGGGTTCTGCCCAGGAAAAGGTGGACCCAAGGTGGACGTCAGGGTCAGCAGGTCTGCCTCATTGGTCACTTCTGGCACAGTGTGTTGCTAGGTGACCTTGCTCCCTCCCCCTGCAGCTGCCCAATACGACCTAACAGTGTATGCTACCATACCTAGGTCACCCCATCTTTTGATTCAGTGTTAGCAACCTTGTGGATCCCTCAGCCTCTGCTTCAGTCTCAGGGTCCTCTGCAGGGTATGAGACCCCTGTCCATCACCCCTCCCCCCCCCACCACACACACACCTAGGTACTTCTCAGCTACCTCTGTGGATCCAAGTCACTTCATGTTTCAGGTAGAGTCCCTGACTCTTTTTCCTCTCTGCACTAAGTCCAGGAAGGGCTTGAGTGACTCCTCATTTTTTTTTCTGGGGAACAGCTACAGAAAATCAACAAAGGCTCAGAGAGGACTGTCCGACCAGGAAGAATTCTGGTCGGAATGCCTCCAGATACAAATGCATTCAAGTCAGACCAAAAAAGGTTTCGACCGCAGGACTTCTTGGCTCGGGTTGTGTTTGTCAGTGTCCTCCGGATTCCTTCCCTGAACTCCAGGCAGTTGGGCTTCTTCTCAGGGGTGGCGCTGTCCAGGTCTCTTGCTGTGGGATGGCTTTAGCACAGCGCTGCCATGTTAGGTTCACGTCTGCTGTTTTTAGAAGATGCTTGTGACTCAGGGGTGATCCCAGGAGGTGATGCAATCCTGTGCCGCCCCCTGGTGTTCTCTCTGTAGTAAATACATGGGAGTGGACTGAGCCCTGGGCTTTTCAGTGAGAGAAACAGAGGCCCAGCCAGGCTAGACACTACTGAGGCCACAAAGGAGCTGAAAGCAGAGCTGGCTCTGGAACCTGGGTTCCAGTGTGAGGCCAGGCTCTTCATTACAAACCCTCTTCTCAGCTCTCTCCCTTCCTGTTCAAATGCTACTCACCCCGACACCCCCAGCCCCATACTGGAGATTGAACCCAGGCTGCTTAACCACTGAGTCACAATCCCCAGCCCTTTTTATTTTTATTTTTTAAGAACAAGGTCTTACTAAGTTGCTTAGGGTCTCACTAAGTTGCTGAGGCTGGCCTCAAACTTGAGATCCTCCTCCTTCACCCTCCAGGAAGCAGAGAGCTCTCACTCCCTATGGACCAAATATAAACCCCAGAGTTACACCCCCAGTGACCCACCTCCTCCAGTCATACCCTATCTGCCTACAGTCACCACCCAGTTAATCCATTCAAGTTGGCTAAAGCACCGATTAGGTTGAGGCTCTCATAACCCAATCATCTCACCTCTAAACTTTCTTGCATTGTCTTACACACGAGCTTTTGGGACACACCTCACACCTCTTAGTGTATGACATCTCTAACTTCTTACATGGACAAGCATGAGCTTCAAAATTGGCCTCTCTACTTCCGCTCATACAACTGCATTGGCCTTTTTACACACAGAGTGATCCTTTAAAAAGCAAAGCTCTGATCATGTAACTTCTCTACCTAAATTCCTTCTGTGTTAGTCAGCTTTGTGTCGCTGTGACCAAAATGCCTGACAAGAACAATTTAGAGGAGAAAAAGTTTATTTTGGCTCATGGTTTTAGAAGTTCAAGTGCTTGGTGGGTAAGTCCATTGCTCTATTCTAGAAAGTCAGGTGTGGCAGAGGAGCTCTGCTCCACTATGGGCCGTCAGGAAGCAGAGAGAGGGGGATGAGGGAAAGGGGCCGCAGAGAAGATGAACCCTTCCAGGGTATGACCTTAGTGACCCACTTCCTTCAACCATCTCCCACCTACCTACAGTTACCACCCAGTCAATCCATTCAAACTAGAAGGGGCTGATGAGATTACAGCTCTCATCATTTAATCAGTTCAACTCTGAATATTCCTGCATGAACAGGAATACCTCATCTCCAAACCATCATACCTTCAGTATCTCTCTATTGCCAAGAAACTATAGAGTTTTAAGACATAGGTCTCTGGAGCTAGGCTACGTGGGTTTGAGTGCTGCATCTACCTCTTATGAGTTGTATCATCTGGCTTGAGGTTTATAACCTATATCTGCTTCAGTTTGCTCCTCTCTAAATTGGAATTACCACTTATCTTACTAACATGAGGTTAGTACTAATGTGGAGATTCAATGTGAGGACTCATTATCATTATTATTATTATTATTTTATTACCAGGGATTGAACCCAGAGGCACTTAACCACTGAGTCACATCGCCAGCCCTTTTTAACATTTTATTTATAGACAGGGTCTGGCTAAGTTAATAGGGCCTTGCAAAGTTGCTAAGGCTGGCTTTGAACTTGCAATCCTGCTGCCTCAGCTGTCTGAGTCACTGGGATTACAGGCGTGCACCCCTATGCCTGGCTGGAGGATTCAATATTATTATATGAAACCCTTTAAAATGGTGGTGCCAGGCACACATAAAGTGCTCCATCAATCTAAGATAGTTTTGTTATTATTACTCTCTGATTGAGATCTGGCCTTCTTGCCATGGCTTGCAGGATCTGATCCCTGCCTACCTCTCAGGCTCCCTCCCCTCCTGATCACTTTGCTCCAGCCACAGTGAACTTCTTTCAGTTCTTTGAACATTGAAATCACGTCTGCCTGGAGCCTTTGCACTTACAGTTACACAGAAGAGTCTTCTCCCCAGATCTTTGTGTGATCCTTATCCTTCAGGGTCTCTTGATTAGTGCTACTTTCTCAAAAAGGTTTTTCTGACCTTCCTTTTCAGAAGACCCCTGTCTTAGTAGGTTTTATGCTGCCATAAGAGAATACCACAGACTGGGTAATTTAAAATGAACAGAAATTTGTTGACTTCTGCTTCTGGAGGCTGGGGAGCCCAAGATTGAGAGACTGTACCTGATGATGGCCTTCTTGCTGTGTCACCCCATGGCAGAAGGCAGAGACAAAATGAGAAAAAGGCAAAAGAAGGTCAAACTTGTTCTTCTTAAGGAAACCATCCCTTTGATAAGGAACCTCCTCCTGTGAAAATGACATGAATCCATTCATGAGCACAGAACCCTCCTGGCCTAATCAACTCTTAAAGATCCTACCTCTTAATCATGTCACATTGGGTATTAAGTTTCTAACATGTTTTTTGGGGGACACATCCAGCATAGCATGCTCCAACCCCATCTAGCTGGTCATCAGAAGCTCTTCCACTTTAATATCTTCTTAGCACTTACCTGAAATCACATGATTTATTTAGTGTTTCAGTGTTTATTATTCATCCCTGCCCCATAATGTAAACTATAAAGATAGAGACCCTGTCCTCATTTTTCTCTGCTGAATCCACAGCCTTTAGATCTGGTCCTGGCACACAGTGGGTGCCTTCCTGATCATTGCTGAATGGGTAGTCATATACATTTGTTGATTGATTGAACCCATGTCTCTCTTTTTTTTTTTTTGGGTACTGGGGATTGAACCCAGGGGCACTCCACCACTGAGCCACATCCCCAGCCCTCTTTTGTATTTTTTTATTTAGAGACAGGGTCTCACTGAGTTGCTTAGGGCCTCGCTAAGTTGCTGAGGCTGGCTTTGAACTCGTGATCCTCCTGCCTCAGCCTCCCAAGTGCTGGGATTACAGGCGCCCGGCCCCATGTCTCTCTTGACATCCTGAAGCAGGGAACCCTTTTCTGCTTCCCAGGACCTAACCCCTCTTCTCTTCTCCATCATCCTCTGTGTTTCTCCTTGCAGACCGCTATGGTTCAGAAGAAGAGTTTGTTGATGACTTGAAGAATATGTGGTTTGGGCTGTATTCAAGAGGCAATGAAGAAGCAGACTCAAGTGGCTTTGAACATGTCTTCTCAGGTGGGGTTACTCTGTCCTGGCCCTGAAGAAAGGACAGTCAAGTTGGTTGGCAGGGAGGGACATGGCTACTATCATGTGGTCTGAGAAGCCATTTTGAGGGATAGTCTCTCTAGAGTATCTAAGAGGGAAAGAAGACCAGAAACTGGAGCTCCCAAGGGGGTACATCTGGAATGAACAAGTGTTTGGGGGCAAGGTTGTCTGCCTCTGAGCAGTCTTTTGCTTCCAGAGCTTGGTCAGCTGCTTCCTGAGAGGTTCATAGTCTGTTCCCCACTGCCTTTCCCATAAGGCTCCCACCAGGCTTGGCTTGCTCCTGGAGAAACAGCTGAAAGGAGTATTACAGAGTGGTCTCTAGGATCAGCCAAGAGGAGAGGATAAGGATGTGAGGGTCTGGGGAGTGAGGCAAGGGATTGAACAGGTAAACATTCTAGAAATCAGAGCTCAAAGAAGGGAGACAGCCTTGGTGTGGGATGGGAGAAAGGAGACTGGAGGGGAAGGGTAATTCCAGAAGCCGAGATCATCTACCTTGCACTCTGTACTATAGGTGAAATCAAAAGGGGCAAGGTCACCGGCTTCCATAACTGGATCCGCTTCTACCTGCAGGAGAAGGAGGGCCTGGTTGATTATTACAGCCATATCTATGATGGACCTGTGAGTACCTGGGCTGGAAAAGCCTTGTTGGTTGGGCTTTTCCCACACTTCCTGTCCTTACTGTGTTCAGAACAGTCAGTCTTGCTCCTCCCCTGATTCTCATCTGCAGCCCAATGGGGATTGTGAATATGATGTTCTCATTTGCTGGACAGCAGGTTTAGCCAGCCAAAAGATGGGATTCTCTTCCAGGGAAGGCTTCAGAACTGCAAGACCAGTGGACAGAGGGCACCATATCTGAGTGGGAGGCTGAGGTCAGGGGAGGACTTTTAGTGGGGAGAACCAAAGACATACAATTACCCCTTCTCTGGAGTTTTGAACCCGGATAGTCTGAGCTGAACTCCATACATTTTACAAGAAAGACACCTTTTCTGCCCTGCATCAGCAAATAACCTAGGGGCAATGAACTGTCCTCTTACATGTGCAGGGGCAATAGGGAACAATTGCATCCCTGGTACTCTGGTGTGGGTCATATGGCTGCTGACTTTGTCCTCTTTGGCACTTCAGACTGAGGGTTTGAGTGGGGCTCAGATACCTCTATTTAAGGAAGCCAGTCTCCTTATGGACCTTCAACAACTAGTGGCCAATGGCTGGCATTTGGCACCTCTCTGATGCTACTCTGTGGCCTTCACCAAACCCCCTTTGCTGCCCTTTTCTCTACAGTGGGATTCCTACCCCGATGTGTTAGCTATGCAGTTCAACTGGGATGGCTACTATAAGGAAGTGGGCTCAGCTTTCATTGGTAGCAGTCCTGAATTTGAGTTTGCACTCTATTCCTTGTGCTTCATCGCCAGACCAGGCAAAGTGTAAGTACTGGGCTAACCACAGTACTGGGGCACAGGCCTCAGGTTGTACTCATCCAGGACAGCAACAAGAGATCTAGAGTCTGTCACTCAGGGGCTGAAAGGGCTTGGACAAATCACTGTGCTGTGCCTCCGTTTTATCCCTTGAGCAGTGGTTAGATGAGATTGGTGGCTAGCAAATTGTATTTTAACTGTAGAACCATCTCCCTTCCTTTCCCTCAAGCGAAATCTTATGTGGGATCTTAATATATACAAAAGTTGTATATATAGGTTGAAATAGGTTGTCTGGGGGGCGCTAAGCCTCTGTTTTTGATTCTTGAGGCTGTTTGAGGGAAACAGAACAGTTGGTAACAACTGGCCCTTCAGGTTCCATATCAGTTGGAGACTGGGTTCTACTAAAATTAAAAAAAAAATTTTTTTTAAGTACTGGGTTTGAACCTGGGAGTACTCTACCACTGAGCCACATTGCCCAATCCTCTTTTTTAATTTTATTTTGAGACAGGGTCTCATAAGTTGCTGAGGCTGGCCTCAACTTGCAATCCTCCTGCCTCAACCTCCTGAATTACTAGAATTATAGGTGTGCACCACCACCTGGGAGGGCTCTCCTCCTTCTGAAAGCTGAATCAAACATTTAATTTCTGAGCACTTCAGTTCTAGGATCTGGGATTTTAGAATATTGCTCTGGGAAAGATGAGGTGCTCCTTCTTCTGAAGACAGAAAGTAAGATCTAGATGCACAATGGCTGTAGAAATCTGTGCCAGATCTGACTTAGAGGATGGAGCCCTTCTGCTTGGGTTGGGCTGGATCCTTATAGCCTGGAAAAAGAGGCAGGGTAGATTGGTAGACCCCTCTGATTTCTTGATCTTTCCCCACAGGTGCCAGTTAAGCCTGGGTGGATATCCCTTGGCCATTCAGACCTATCCCTGGGACAAGACTACCTATGGAAACGGCAAGAAGTACATTGCCACGGCCTATGTGGTGTCTTCCACCCAATAGAGCAGAACTTGAGCCAGAAAGGGCCAGGAGGGCAGGGAGGGCTCTTGCAGGACTGAGGTGCTATCTACTCTGAACTGGAAAAGGGAGGGAAGAGGCTGGGAGGAAATCCCACATGAGTGAAACAGAACCGCCAAACCAAAAATGCCTGTACAGAAGGAGAAAAGAAACAAATTAGAAAATGCAGAGGAATAGTCAAACATTTGCCACCCAGTATTTTAACAACATAGATTAAGAAACAAAGTCAAGATGGAGGAGGTGGAAGCCCTTTATGACTCTTTGCTCTGATGTGTGGTGGAACCATGAGCAAGTCCTTTGGCCTCACAGTGCCTCATGCTTCCCTTTAATGTAAAGGGAAGGGGTTTACCCCTTTTCCTGTTTTGGGGGTTGGTGAGAGGACAAACCTGATGATACATTTACTGAGGTGTTTTCAATTGTTCTCAAGAAGAACTGCTGATAGACATATAAGATTACTATAATGGCTGTTATTGTATACAGCTCTGCAAACTGCAATTTGGCCCTGTGTCAGGGGCCTCAAAGAAGTCAGGCCACAGAAACCAACCAGTGGGCCTTTGGTCTTTTCTAGAGTGAGATCCTTTTGGAACAGAGTCTGGGAGGACTCTGCCATAGAACAGAGCAGGGTAATGGTTGGGGTAGTGAGTAGGCTGGGCGGGGTGGCTTCCTTCAGGTCCAAGAGTTTTGGGGCCAACTCAGTATCTGCTTCCGGAAGCTTCCTGCTTATAGATGTTTAGTGCATTTACACTCTTAGGTTTTGATCCCAAATAGTCTTTTTTTTGATAGAATTCCCTTAAGAGGAGGAAAATTTAGCATCAGAAAAAGAAAGGAACCTGTAACTTGTTCTCTATTAAGGCTTATCCAGCTGCTATAATTTGAATCACTCTAGAGGGGAGACCAGGGAGACTGCTCCCTGTCTCCACCACAATGATGCATTTCTCCCCTGGGCCCACTTGGAGCCAGATGCTGCTTCACAGAGTCAGGCCTGCACCCTGGCTTAGAGGGGTCATGTCTCCAATTAAAACTATTAAAAAAAAAACAAAACCAGAAATGTGTTTCTTCTTTGTCTAGGGCTCCTTTGACTATCAGTATCCCTGCCTTTTCCCTGGAGCAGGGCTGGGAATGATACTCCTCCCTTCAAGTCCTGGCAGAATGGCTTGGAGAAAGTGGTATCTGGGTGAGGTCCCTGAAGGCTCACCAAGTCCCTCTAACCAAGAATGGGAGAGAAATCTTCCAGGTGCACTTGTAATGTGAAGCAAGGAAGGAGCATCACAAGCAGATAATGGGGAGGTGAGTGGAGGGCAACCAGTGGCCCCAGTGCCTGTAACCAGACCCCTCTAATCATGTACACAAGGAACAGAAGGACATCCTGGATGCAGTTTCTGTGGCTGCAGAGGCTGACCAAACTGAGAAGAGTGATGCTAAAGAGACTTCTCACCTGTTGACAGATTATTTAGGACACAATTCTAGGAAGAAGCCAGCCAAGAAGGGATACCTCTGGCAAGTTTCAGAGTGCAGATGAATCAAACAAGGTCTTGTTCTATCCTCTCCTGGGGTGTTCACAATCCAATGGACAGGACGAGTCAGGAGAACACAGTCTAGTTGCAATCTCTGAACTAGTCAGTTATTTCCTAGTTCCATGGGCAACTATTCAATCGGTATCCTTATCAGTAATATGGGGATTATATTAACCCTGTTGTAAGATAAGGAATGTAAAATAATGTGCTAGCTATTCATCATTCTTTATGTTGTTGTGGTTTTGTATTTTGAGATTGGGTTTCCCTAAGTTGCCCACTTGAACTTGTGGGCTCAAGTGATCCTCCTGCTTCAGTCTCCCCAGTAGCTGGAACTACAGGTGTACACTGTCACATTCAGCTCATCATTATTTCTCACTTATTATGTAGATTTCATTTTTTACTACAAGAGGCAATTCCTCTTCCCTGTGATCAGCCTTAATCTTCATCTGTTGGTGTCAGTACTTGTTACTCCTTATAGACCTCTTCAGGGGTCTTCCAGGTAGATAAGTAGGAGGCAGAGAGACAGAAATGTAAGAGAGAGTACCCCCAGGTCCCCAGGGTCTGGACCTTAGCTTTGCAGGACAGAGGTGTAGGAACTAACATTTGTTAATCTCTTACCATGTCCCAAGCTGTGCTAAATAGTCCTTTTATGTACATTTTATGTACATTTGGTAGGTATTTTTATCTTCACCATGTAAATTTTACTAAGACATTTGAGATTCAGATTAAGTCACTTTATTATTAAGTAGCAGAATCAGGATTTCCTTTTCCTCATGTAGCAGTGAGCCTGGATTTCTAGCAGAACCTACTCATTCATTCTTTATTCTGTTTTTGTGGTACTGCACATTGAGCTCAGGGGCACTCTACCACGGAGCTATATCCCCAGCTCTTTTTATTTTTTATTTTGAGACAGAGTCTCACTAAATTGCTGAGGCTGGCCTTGCAATCCTCCTGCCTCATGAGTAGCTAGAATTACAGGTGTGAGCCACCACTCCTGGCTTCATTCGTTATTCTTTTAAAGAATACTTAAGGCCTGTGACAGAGGCTGCTGGTTGCCCTTCAATATCTGATCTTCTTTTCTTCCTTATTCATTGAATTCGCAGTTTTAGAAGAGCATATGAGTGCCAAGAATAAAAATTCAACTTCCCTTGTAGCCAGGAGTGACCAGGTGCCTAAGTCCTGATCAATGGCATGTAATAGGAAGCATATCTTAAAGAAGAGTAGACTCAATTAATCCCATTCTTGCCCTTTTCCTGCTGACTTGATTTCAGACAAGATTGCTGGAGTTTGAGCAGCCACATGGTATCATGAGTGAAAGCCATGAGCTGAAGGTGGTAGAGCAGGAAAGTATTAGGAGCCTGGGCCCAACACTGGGGTTGTCATATCAGTCCTAGATTGCTTTTATTCCGTCTTATATAAGAAAAAAATAATCTTCTGTTATGTTTAAGCCACCTTTAATTGGTCTTCTGTCATATGCATCAAAACCATATATATTATTTCTGTAACAGGAAGTGTCAAGGTGCATAGATTTTCTTCCTAAAATTACTTAGCACCCACTTCTTAAGATTTATATTAATTGTCACAACATCATATTAAACTATTTGAAAGTTCAATAGTTGTTTTGGCATAAAATTAATTCACAATCATTAATTGCAGCATTTTACTGTTGCAATAATAAACATTTAGGTTTATTTCCAGTGATCATTTTGATTTCAACATGTAAACCACATAATGAGAATGTCTTTTTGAAACTGACTGTTCTGTTATTAATAAGTTCAATTGAGATGACTGGGATTTATTCTTGGTAAAAATAAATAAAAGAGACATTAAAAAAGGCATGATTTATTAATCTTATTGAAGCCCATTTGTAGACAGTTGTCAATAGAAACAGAGAGGCCTACATGCCATCTAGAAAAGAAGAGGGGCCATGTCTGAATTCACAGGAGAGAAGGCTGCCGTTATAGACACTGTGCTCCCGCCTTTGGAAGCCTCAGAAGTAGGTGATGCTTGGCCATCAAGCAACAAGACCATTCAGTTAACTTTTCTCCCTTTGATTCTGTATTCACTAAGCAACCTTTTGATAATATGTGAAAAGAAAAGGAGCTGGAGGAAGAGAGAGATTTCATCACTCAAGTGCCTATGAAGTTTTACTAAAACAGGTAGTTGGTCCTCTTTTCTCTCATCTCAATCAACTCTGCAAGGATTAACAAGAAGAAAGTAATTGCTTTGCTAAGAACATTAATAAATCAATATCTGCTTTATCCTGACTTATTACTAATTTTAAAATACAGCATGATCTCTTAAAAACCAGTTATCTATCTCCAAACAAAACAATGAAATCATTCCATTAGTAAACATTTTGGTAATACATTTAATGATTTGACTACTAAGACTTTCAAATACAAATAGATCTAACAATTAAACAATGGGAAACAGGCCACCTTGTAAGGGAGGACCCTGAGGTGGTTTTTTATTGACCAGGTCCTGGGTTAGTGTTTCCTAGCCTGAACTACACAGCGATATCCTATACTTTAAAAAAGTTGTGAAGCTGAGGCTACATTCCAGACTGATTAAATCAAAACATCTGGGATAGGATTCATTAATCTCTGTGTGTGTGTGTGTGTGTGTGTATGTGTGTGAGTGAGAGAGAGAGAGAGAGAGGTCTATCTATCCATCCATCCATCCCTAAGTGATTACAATGTTCCAGCAAGCTTCAAGAATCACTGATCTGAATTTGGGGATAATGTTTGAGATCAAAGAGTTGATCCAATTTGAAAGTTTGGTTTGATTGTGTTTTTGTAGCCTTCTAATCCTGGCCCTTCCCCTCTCACACTAGGTTCTGAATCCAGAGTCTTGCACATGTTAGGCAAGTGTTCTACCTGAGCTTCATTCCCAACCCTTTTTATTTTCACGCAGGTTTTCACTAATTTTCTCCAGGTTGGTCTCCAACTTGCATCATCCTGCCTCAGCCTCCTAAGTAGCTGGGCTCACAAGGTGTACACCACTGTGACTAGCTTGTGTGGACTTCTAAAATTATTTTTGTTTTATTTTACAATTCTAGAGTTCTCATGACAGTGAAAGATGGCTCACTCACAAAAAAAGCAGAAGCGAAGAGTATTACAATCTTCATATTCTCTATTCTGAGCCAGAGCATAAAGACAGACCTTAACACTGACACACATAAAATTAGAAATGGAATTAACTTGTAAAAAGAAAAAGGAGGCAGACAGAAAGATGGTTTGCAAAATACTAGTACTTAGAGGAAAACACAAATCCCAGAATACTGCTAGGGTTACCAGTTTACATCGGTCAGTTCACGGTACAGAAACAGTAACTTTCTCATATCATTACCACACTCACGGAGGTCACGACATGTTAGACTAAAGCAAGACAAAGACTAGGGATGCGACTGAGGGAGATCCAAGGAAATGTTTTAAAAGGGCCAGACTTCGCTTTTACACCGTCAACACCAGCCGGTCTGCCACCTGAGCCAGGTCCCGAGCCTGACTTCTGCGCACGCTCCGGCCGGGCCCGGGGCGGGGCGAGGGCCCGCGGGGCCTTGTGGGAAGGTCCTGGGAGGCGGGGCGGCGCGAGTGGTGGCGGGTCTGAGCGGCTGCGGTGTTCTGAGGACGGCCTGGTGGGTGAGCGGGTACCGCCGTCCCCGCGGGCTGAAGAGACCCTCTGGAGTCTCCTAGCGGGAGGAGGGCGCGCCGTGGGTCTGGGCAAGGCGGAGCTGGCGACCGCCGCGCGGCACTGGGGCGGCGCGCTGGTGCCTGGGGTAGCGGCGTCCCTGGGAGCGCGTTCTCGGGAGGGGCTCGCTGCGCGCGACCCGGGATGGGCGTTCCGTTTTGCTGCGGGATCTTGCACAGCCTCGCCGCGGCATTGGGCAATTTTCCGCGGTCTGGACGTCAGGGCCACCTTCCGGACAGGACCACCGGGAGGCCGGTCCCCTTTTGGCAGGGTGTGCAGGGTTCGCCCAGTTACTAGGTGTGAAAGTGATACTCCGGGCGCTGGAAGTTTCTGGTTGCCTGCTGGAACCCAGCTCCGCCGCAGGTTCAGTGTGAGCAGTTGTGGCCTGCGGGAGCGGCTGGGGCGGAGGGATGAAAAGGAAACGCTTTGGACCCCTCTGCAGCATCTCGGGGGCTTGCTACGCTTGATATGTTTTTTGAGTCCCCAGCAAAGTATTGCACTGGTTTTTTTTTTTAATGAGGGGCACTTTTCTAATCAAACATGGACACTGCTTGAAAGCTGCTTAGGCTTAGTTTGGTTGTTGAGGCTAGGATAAGAAGACCCATCTGACTCTGTAACTTTTCCTCCTTCCCTCTGAAGTGAAATATTTTTTAAGTGTTCTAAACAAATTCCTTTTCCAAGCCCTTCTTTTTCTTTTCTAACCTTAAGGTTTGGCTCTCTCTCCACCCTTTGGAGGACTTTCCCTATCACTCATCCTGTCTCCTCTGTCTTCTTCTTTGTACTTCCAATGCCCAGACTGTACTCAAGAGCAAGTCTTATTTTATTAAAGACAGAGTTAGTCTAATCCCCCGAAATCTCATTTATTTAACTCATTTCCATCCTTTAAAAATTCCATTAAAACTCTCAGTAATTTTATAGGACTAACTGTAGTATATGTTCTTTTTCTCTGTATACCCTTTGTACATTTGGTACTGCTAATCTCTTCCATTTTCTTTGGTTTTCTGTAACAGTGCTGTCTGTTTTCCTTCCAGTTCTCCAATTGCTCGGTCTGGTTTTTCCTTTGTTGGTGCCTCTTCCTCTGTTCCCTAAATGTTAGGGAACAGGTTCCTCCCAATCTCCTGGTTGTCACACTGGTTAAATGTGTTCATATCCATAATTCTATTTTCACCTTTGTGCTGGTGACACCCATATTTATCACTAGTCCTTTATTGCTATCTATGGGTATTTTCTTCTGATATCCCATGAGCACTCAAAATTGGCATATCCCAAACTAAAATAATCTTATTGGGGCCATTGACCTTCCAACTTTGAAATCCCTTTTCTTTTTCTTTTCTTTTTTTTTTTTTTAAATTGTGTTTTCTGACTCAAAATGACTCCCAATACAGAAATTTAGGACATTTGAGTTTTCTCTGCTCCCCAATTTCCCAAGCTAACCAGTCATCAGTTCTTTTTTGTTTTACCATCTTAGTACCTTCATGTGACTTTCAGAATATAGGTCAGATCTCATGGCCTGTCATCTCAAGATCTTTCCCATATTTACCTCTTTGACCTTCATTGTCCCTCATAGTTCCTTACTCTGCCATCCTCATCCTTCCCGTTAGCGACTTGACTGGTCCTTTGTGAAACCCAGATAAAGTTTTAAAGTCTCTTGGGTCTCCTACCTTGACTTTATCAACCTACCATCTGTTTTTGTTTTTGTTTTTTTTTTTTTTTTTTTGTATCAGGGATTGAACCCATGGCATTTAACCACTGAGCCACACCACCATCCCTTTTTAAAATATATTTTATTTAGAGACAGCATCTTGCTGGGTTGCTTAGGGCCTCACTAAGTTGCTGAGGCTGGCTTTGAACTCGAGGTTCTCCTGCCTAAGCCTCCCGAGCTTCTGGGTTTACAGGCATGTACCACCTCCCCTAACTCAACATCTCTTTAGATTCTTTTCTGTCCATTTATGTTGGTCATCTCTGAAATAGTGAATAATAATGAATTGGATTTCAGAAGAAGAAACCAAATAGAGTCCCCAACTTACGACTCTATTGTAAGTTTGACTTAGAATTTCTCAATTTTATAATGACATTGAAGCAATATGCATTTAGTGGAAACTGTAGTTTGAATTTTTTTTTTTTTTTTTTCTGGATTGGCATATGTGGTACAATACTCTACTGCAATGCTGGGTACTGACAGTGGGTTGCAACTTCCACTCAGCTATGGGATCAGACCAGTGAACAACCAGGAGAGTAAACAACCACCAGGAGGGTAAAGGACTGATACTTTATAGTATACTGTGTTGCTAAGCTACTTCAGTAGGTTAGGTTTATTAACCTCTGAAGTTCCACCATTGCAGACATGGAACAACTATTAAAAAAAAAAACTTAAATTGAGCAACAATTTTTGTAGAGTTCTGTTTTCTCAGAGTTCTATTTTTAGAGAAAATAGTTGAATGATTGAAGTTTGAAAAAATATACATAAAACATATAAAGGACACATGAACTCTAGATTATGATTTCCAGCTTATTTTAATGTACTTGTGTCAATCTCATAAAAATATTTGCAAAATTAAAAACTTGGAATTTGGGTGAAATGCATTTTTGACTTAACAGTATTTTCAGTTTATGATGGGTGTGGGTATGTAACCCCATTGTAAATTGAGGTGTAACTGTCATATATTATTTAATTCTTCTCAGAGGTTGATTGTTCAAAGCTCTGCAGGCCATAATGACTTCAAACAAAGCAATTGAATTACAACTGCAAGTGAAACAAAATGCAGAAGAATTACAGGACTTTATGAGGGATTTAGAAAACTGGGAAAAAGACATTAAAGAAAAGGATATGGAACTAAGAAGACAGAGTGGTGTTCTTGAAGAGGTAAAGTAAGAATTCCTAATTTAGTATCTTCCAAATCTTTCTTTTCAAATAAAGCATGGCTTTTTAAAATGTTTTGTGAAAATACTGAAATTGAAGCAATTTGCTTCACTGTCAACATTTTTTTTTAAGAAATTCTGCTTTTTAAAAAGTATTTGTAGTTATATTATTATAATAAGGTATTTTAAATCTTAGTGAATAGTGATAGTATTTAAAGGTAAATAAATAGCATCATAAAATGTGTAGGATTGGGTGTGTTCATATATGAAAATGACATATAGGTTACTTATTTAATGATACATTAGTATTCATTATTGTTATAAAAATGCAGATAGTGCCTAGGTTCAACCAGATAGTTTTCTTAAGACTGTATATTTAAATATGGCTAGGTTTTTTTATGTTGCATGTAAAGATGTGGAAGCACTCCAGTTTGCCTTTGAATGACTGCTCATTTATTATCCTAAGTCTGGAGATCAGATAGTTTTTGAAGTATGAATTTAGGATTATACAATTAAAGGTATAATTAGAATATCCAGGTAATAATACTTTACCTGTGACTGAACAATGTTCAGCATTCATCAAGGAGTGAATTAAACTTTTCAAGCATAATTATCATTATTAGTAAAGATGGTAAATTGGTATTTCAAAGCACTTGAAAATTAAATAGAAAATTACTTCTTACATCAAAATATCATTTAGTGAGAATTTTAAACAAATTGCCAGTTGTACTTAAAACTTACTGTTCTCCCTAGAATTTACCTCCTATTCGAAATGGGAATTTTAGGAAAAAGAAGAAGGGCAAAGCTAAAGAGTCTTCTAAAAAAACCAAGGAGGAAAACACAAAAAATCGGATAAAATCTTATGATTATGAGGCATGGGCAAAACTTGATGTGGTAAGTTAATCTAATCATGTGTTTCTTGATATTTGTTTGTTTTTATTTTTTTGGAACTGGGGTTTGAACTCAGGGGCACTCCACCACTGAGCCACATCCCCAGCCCTATTTTGTATTTTATTTAGAGACAGGGTCTCACTGAGTTGCTTATGGCCTTGCTAAGTTGCTGAGGCTGGCTTTGAACTTGGGATCCTTCTGCTTTAGCCTCCCGAGTCGCTGGGATTACAGGTGTGCGCCACTGTGCCTGGCTTGTTTCTTGATATTTGAATAAAATTTTCTTGGAGTTAGGTCAGTCATAGGTTAAACAAAAAATGATAAAGAATCCTTATGGCTTGTATCTTCTATTATAGACTGTTTTATGTGGAATAAAAATTTAATCACAAGGCTTTTTAGTTATGTAGATTAGTTTTTCCTTCTGTAATCCTTCAGTGAGTGGTGACTAAAACAGCCAGGATTCTTTTTCTTTTTCCTGTTTTATCTTTTTTCTGTTTTGCAAAAACAGCATGTAGAGGCCCCATTATACTCTTCACTCAATTTTTCTCACTAGTTACATCTTAACTATATATTATACAGAATCAAAACCAGGAAATCAACATTTGCATAGTGTGTATATAGTTCTATGACATTTTATTGTACCTACATCTCGGTAGCCTCCATCGCAACTAAGGTACAGAAATGTCACATCACCACAAAGGTTCCTTGTGCTACCCCTTTATAGTTACACCAGCCACCCATTCTCCCTGCCATCTCTAACCTCTGAACAGCCAGATTCTAAGGTAGTTATACTTCCAGAAAGGAATGTATATTATACTTCAATAAAAATGTTACACCAGAAAGTACAGATAAAATAATAAACATAAAAATTAAAATCATCACTGTCTCTGGGGGTAAGGTGAAAAAAGAAAATGGGATAGGGAAGGAGGACATCTATAGCTTTGACACTATTGGGGAAATTATCTTTTAGATGGTGGGCTCATGTATTCATTTTATTATGCTTTAGAACATTTATTTCCACAGTCTTTTGTAAGAATCAGATATTACATAATAAAAGGAATGTATATTTGGTTAATACATACCTCCCTTCCACACACACCCCCAACCAAATCAATCCTTAACGTGGGTAAGAGTCCCAAATAAGGTGGACCAATAGGTTTCCTTTCACAGACTGACATGACTGTGGCTATTGGAACTCTGGGTAGAAGGCTCTGAGGCAGAGCATGCACTAGTGGTAATTTTCTACACTGTGTGTCATGTGTGGGAGATGAGAGGCATGTATAACTCACTGTTTAATCTCAGGATTAGAAGGGTGAAACACACCTTTTGGGGACTAAGACCAGCTTGCTTTTACTGTCACACAACCTCAGCTCTCAATCTAGACACAAAGGCATCTCTCAGCAGTATTCCACAGGCCCTTCAATCTGTTAAAAAAGTATTGTCAGAGTCATTCTTTTCTGGAAGTATAACTACCTTAGAATCTGGCTGTTCAGAGGTTTATAGAGTTTATAAAGAATTCTCCAAATCTTAAGTGGATAGCCTCCTGAATTTTTTAATTTTTTTTATTTTTTTATTTTATTTTTTGAAGCAGGGATTGAACTCAGGGACACTTGGTCACTGAGCCACATCCCCAGCCCTATTTTGTATTTTATTTAGAGACAGGGTCTCACTGAGTTGCTTAGGGCCTTGCTAAGTTGCTGAGGCTGGCTTTGAACTCGTGATCCTCCTGACTCAGCCTCCCAAGTCGCTTGGATTACAGGCATGCGCCACCACGCCCGGCATTTTTATTTTTATTTTTTGATACTGGAGGTTGACTCAGGGGCACTTGACCACTGACCCACATCTCCAGCCCTTTTTTGTATTTTATTAAGAGACAGGCTCTCACTGAGTTGCTTAGGGCCTTTCTAAGTTGCAGAGGCTGTCTTTGACCTCATGATCATCCTGCCTCAGCTTCCTGAGCTTCTGGGGTTATAGGCACATGCCACGGTGCCTGGTTAGCCTCCCGAATTTTTACTTCTGTATACACATACGTATCATCAAAATATAGAGCACTTTCAGCATCCTAGAAGCCACCTTGTCAGTTGATAACCTCTCAAAAGTAGCCACTCTTCTGACTTCTCACACTATAGATTAGCTTTGCTAATTTTGGAATGTGATATATGTATAGTATACAGTATGCACTCTTGTGTTTGGCTCCTTTTGCTAGCATTATCTGATACTGATCCATATTGTGAGTAGTAGTGTTTTATTCTTTTTCATTGCTGACCAGAATTTTGTTGTGAATTTATTACTGTTTGTGTGTCCATTCTGTTGAGACACATTTGGGTTTTCCAGTTTGGAGCCATTTTATATTAATAAACCAACTATGAGCATTCTCATACAGATCATTTTATGGAGATAAGCACTCAAGAGGGGATTTGCTGGTTCATAGTTTATACATATGTTTAGTTTTAGAAGATACTGCTGAACCATTTTCCAAATTAGTTGTGCGGTATTTTCCTTAATGAAACCCAGGCTAATTGACCCAAGAGAGAGCTGACACTCTTAACTCCTTTGCCATCTGTTTAGTATTTGGGTCTTGAATTTATTGCTGTTGGGAACAACATTTTCTGAACATACAATATTTTCTCATCTGAGTAACATATAGTCTGTCACTTTATCCCTTGTATAGCTGGTTCTTTTTCATAAGTCAGTGTCTTCATATAATGTTCTTTCTTGAAAGGCATTTCAGAAGATTTATACAGATGCTTCCCACGGTCATGTACCCATTTAACATGTGTCAAATAAGCTCTTGCTGTGCGTGGACAATGCCTTTGTGATTGTACTGCATTGCTTGTGGTGTCATTTTAGTGAATCTGTACAAGATTTAGGTTTATTTACCCTTCCCTTCTAGTTTAGATTTGGGCTGCTGCTTTAGTGTCCTGCTGTAATTTTGTTTTCTACATGTCATCATTGGAGAGTGGGTAATCTTGGCTGCAGTATCAGTAGGCTGATGCTATTTCTAGAATCTTCATGCTAAAACACAGCTGAATTTCAGTCTGTTTTAATGTTCTTTCAGTGAAATCAAGCATTGATTTTGCTTTTTAATTTACTGACAATGTGTTTTTCTTACATATATAATTAAATAGTATGGGTATTAGATGCAAACAGGATTTTGTTATATAATGGTTAAAAAGTTTGCTTTAATGAACTTTAGTGCTTCTTGCTTTAAGATATCTTATTATTTGGGGTGATATGCTACTTAGCCCAATTTGGTCATTACACATACTTGTATTGAAATATTACATTGCACCCCATAAATATGTACATTTATGATATGTCAAAGTAAAATTATTTAAAAATATTTTAGTAAAATAATTCTTTTAGCATAAATGATGAAAGTGTGATTTTGAAAAATCCTGGTGGGTCTATGAAATTATTTATTACCATGAAAAAGAGTGTGAATTTATATTTGCTTTGGTAGAGTTAGCTATGTTTTGGAATACATAGGTAAATGGTATAACAGAGAGAGTGAGAGCTCTCTGGAGGAGGCAGACAGCTTGAATTCAGATCCCTACTCAGCCGGGTGCAGTGGCTCGTGCCTATAATCCCAGTGGCTAGGGAGGCTGAGGCAGGAGGATCTCGAGTTCAAAGCCATCCTCAGCAATAGTGAGGTGCTAAGCAACTCAGTGAGACCCTGTCTCTAAATAAAATACAAAATAGGGCTGGGATGTGACTAAGTTGAGTACCCCTGAGTTCAATCCCTGGTTCCAAAACCAAAAACTCAAACAGATTCCTACTCAAGTCATTTATTAGCTGAGTGACCTTGAGTAACTTGTTTTTTAGTTCCTTCAAGTGAAAAACATAGGTAATTGTATCTACCTCATAGGTTGTTATGAGGATCAGGAGTTAATTGTGCTCTTTTAAAAGTGTTTTTTGTTGTAAAATAAGAATTTTTTTTAAAAACTCTTTCTCTCTGCTATTGGGTGTTATGTACATTAGGTTAGAGTCACTTGAGACTTCTCTTAAGTTAAGTGATAATACCTCACTGTGAATAGTTTGATATAGGAGTAATTTGTAGATTCTATTGACAGCTTACTTTATGAATTCAAAGTCAGATTCTTTTTGGATTTTGGTTTTCTAAACATGGGTACCTTTTTCTCTGGATATAATTGGACTCGAGAGGTTATTCAGATTGCTGCTTTTAGAGGCCTTTTAGATCTTTAGGTTGTAATAAGTTAAATTCGGTTAACGGTGATGTATTTCCCCCATTTGTCATGCAATTATGAACACTTTTCTCCTTAAAATTTAAGGACAGTATCCTTGATGAGCTTGACAAAGAAGATACTACCCGTGATTCTGGGTCTCAAGAATCAGAGTCAGAAGAGGATGGGATTCATGTAGATTCACAGAAGGCTCTTGCTCTAAAAGAAAAGGTATGTTTTAGCTTTAGGTTCCTTCAGTTAAGCAAGTTAAGCAGAAAATCACATGAACTCTAAAACTTCTTCAACATGCTTAGGGATTGTTCTAGTAAGTTGTTATTGGCTGTTTCCCTGTTGGGAGGCAGTGTGCATAGTGGTTAGGAGTACATTCTCTAGATCCATATTAATTACTTGGTTAGATCTGTGACAAGCTCTTTGAACTGCTTGTACCTCAGTTTTCTCAACTGTAGTGAGATTAACATTTTTATTAAATTTCAGTGGGTTGTTGTAAGCATGAAATGAATTGTATGCAAAGTGCTTGGATCACATCTGGAGTTATAACATGGTATATAGTAGAAGACAGAAATAATTTGAAGTCAGTGTGTTAGCTCAGCATAAATATTATATTCTACCTCTCCATTTCACATGCCATTTTTGCTTACTTTTTGCAGTGTTACAATCTCCAAAGAGATGCCTAGTTTCTGTAAAACCAGTTATGTTGCTTTTCAAAGTGGTGGAATTCTTTTCAGATTAAATTCATCTTGATGCCTGTCTTTTTTTTTGTTAGTTTCTTCTGGTCAATATTGTCAAAAGTATACTACTAGATATTTTACTCGTTTTTCTGCCATGGTTCTTGTGTTGCCATACAATGACTATATAGTGAATTTCAGCACTCATACAAAGAACATTTTGCTTAATTTTCTTTTCTTTTAGGGTAATAAATACTTCAAACAAGGGAAATATGATGACGCAATTGAATGCTACACAAAAGGCATGGATGCTGATCCATATAATCCCGTGTTGCCAACAAATAGAGCATCAGCATACTTTAGATTGAAAAAGTAAGGACTTTCCATAGAGTGTGTGAATGGCTTATACGTATGTGGAGACTGATGTTTTAAAAAGTCTTTCATGGTAAATTGTATAGGACAGATTGAAAATGTATTGCATTTCTTTTCTGCTGTGAATTCTTACATTTTAACTCTTTTACTGATTTACTTTATTTATACCATTGTAAATATCTGAGTGTTCTAACTATGCTCCTATTGCTAACTTTACTAAGGTGGTCCTCCCCTAAAAGTTGAGTAATAATGTTCTTTATCTAACTCAGAAAAAAAATTCAGTTCGGTAAAAATATTTGGTAATTAATTTCCCTCTATTTGAAAAACTACTTATCCACTATTTAATCTAGAGAATTGTCATTGTGATAAACATAAAAGTGTGTTCCAACGTTTGCCTATCTTTAAATCATATTCTTTAAGTACACATTAAAATATTTTTTTTTTTTTTTAGTTATAGATGGACATAATTCCTCCCTCCCTTCCTTCCTTCCTTCCTTCCTTCCTTCCTTCCTTCCTTCCTTCCTTCCTTTCTTTCTTCCTTCCTTTTTTGTGGTGCTGGGGATTGAACCCAGGGTCTTGTGCTTGTAAGGCAAGCACTCTGCCAATTAAGCTATATCCTCAGCCCACAATACCTTTATTTTATTTATTTATTTTTATGTAGTGCTGAGGATCGAACCCAGTTCCTCATCCATGTGAGGCAAGTGCTCCACCACTGAGCCCAGCCCCTTTTAAGGACATATTTAATGTTGAGGAATATAAAATGTGTTTTTGTCTTATGTAGGATACTGGCCTATCACAAGAATTTTTTTAAAAAGACAAACATCATGAAGAAAGACTTTCTGTTTTTTTTTTTTTTTTGGTACTGGGGATTGAATCCAGGGTACTTAACTACTGAGCTACATTCCCCAGCCCTTTATATACTTTTTTGAGACAGGGTCTTACTAAGTTACAGAGGCCGTCTTTGAACTTATGATCCTTCTGTCTTAGCCTCCCAAGTCACTGGGATTATATGCGTGTGCCACCATGCCTGGCTCATCTCTATTCTTTACATTAGTCTGTTGCCTGTTCCTGTATTCATTCCATACTGTCTTTGAGTACTGTACTGTTGCAAGTCTTGACCTTTGGTGTAGGGCATATTCTCCTACCTTAGTCTTCAGCAATGTCCTGGATATTCCTGGACTTTTGCTCAGCAGTTTAAATTTTAGAATCATTGCCTCAAATTCTGTGAAACAGCCAGGCGTGGTGGCGCATGCCTGTAATCCAAGCGATTTGGGAGGCTGAGTCAGGAGGATTGCAAGTTCAAAGCCAGCCTCAGCAACTTAGCGAGGCCCTAAGCAACTCAGTGAGACCCTGTCTCTAAATAAAATACAAAATAGGACTGGGGTTGTGGCTCAGTGGCCGAGTGACCCTGAGTTCAATCTCTGGTTCCAAAAAAAAAAAAAAATCTGTGAAACATCCTATTGGGATTTTGATTATTATTATTATTTTTTTGTTGCTTACCAATGTGCTCAAAAGTCAGTGGGCAAGGCATTTACTCCTGCCAGAAACTCCTTCTATTGGAACCTGGCCAGCAAGCATGCCTGCTTGGGTGGGCAGTCCTCCTGCTTTTATCCTTAACACGGTACTCGCTGCCCTTTGCCCTGATTGAAGGAGCTTGGAGTACGGTCTATGCAATTAGCTAATTTTAAAATTGGGGCAGGCAAATGGTAGGGCTATAATTAAAATGGCTACAAATGAATCCAATTAAGTCTAAATTTTTAATTCTGAAAATGGACCACTGGACATTGTTTCTTGAAAATGGACCACTGGACATTGTTTCTCACACATTGAACCCAGAGTCTCATATGTGATAGGCAAGTGCTCTGCTACTGAACTTATATTTCTGGCCTTAAGTCTTCTTTAATGTCTTTGAAGATGGTCTTAAAGTTTTCTGCATTAGTGTCTTTTATGTCTTTGCTAGTTTTTGTTGTTGCTGGTGGTGGTGGTAAGTGGTGGTGGTCTATAGAAAAGCTGCCACCTTGGTAAATTATTTTTAGCAATGTCTCTAGATTGTTTTGAGTTTTCTGTGTGGGTTGTCATATCATCTATCACGTCAGTTTTTTCCTTCATTCTCAGTGTTCTTACCTTGTATTTCTTTCTTGTGGAATTGCATTGAAGACTTCTAGTGAAATACTGAAAAAAAGATTTACTGTTGAACCTTTTTGTTTTCTTGTATTGAAGTTTTGCCATTAAGAAATATTGCTCTTGCCAGGTGAAGTAGTGCACATTTATTTGTAATCCTAGCTTTTGGGGAGGCTGAGGCAAGAGGATTGCAAGTTTAAGGCTAGCTTTGGTAATTTAGTGAGAGCCTGTCTAAAAATAAAAAAGGACTGGGGATGTTGCTCAGTGGTAAAATGCACCTGGGTTCAATCCTTAGTATCCCCCACCAAAAAGATAAAAGGACTAGTAATGTAACTCAGTTATTCAATACCCAGTACTGGCGGGAGCGGGATGTGGTGCAGGCGGTGGGGCGGGGAGGAAGAGAATTACTGCTTTTAAGTAGTTTTAAGTAAAAAGAGGTGGGAAATGTGACTTTAATTGGGAAGAACATCCCCTTTTTAGGGATTTCAGAAACAAATTTTGAACGTGTTGGTTTAATAAATGATTTTTATTAATTTCACTTATTTTAATTTTCTTAAATTGCAGATTTGCTGTTGCTGAGTCTGATTGTAATTTAGCAATTGCCTTAAATAGAAGTTATACAAAGGCTTATGCTAGACGAGGTGCTGCTCGATTTGCTTTGCAAAAATTAGAGGATGCTAAAAAAGGTATTAACATTTTTTAGGTTGTCATTATCTAAAAACTTTTTAGTAAAGAATACTAAATAAATTACAATTAATTACCAAGAGAGCTTTCCATGAAATATTTGAACAAAGCTCATTTTCATAATTTAGAAGGTGTCTTGTTTTGGGAAAGAAAGCATTATTTCCCATCAGTCAGACTTGGGTTCAAATTCTCATTCCACCATGTACTGTCACACCATATGTGACCAGTATCTTCTGTGATTTTCAGTTTCTTATCTGAAATAGATGAAAACATCTTGTTGGCTGATGTTTTCAGCCTACAAGAGAGAGTGTATATAAGGCTCTTAACATGTTTTAATTTATTTGTAAATTCTAAGTCTTCTTCTGTTAGTTCATAGAAATAGATTTGTGTAGTATAAATTATGAAGTCTGAATAAAGGTGATACCTAATAGATTTTGTTGGTACTTGGTTTAGTGTTATACACCTTCTAATGGCAAATATTCTTGGAGCTGGTGGAAGATAGTTTGTTACAGGATTTTGTTAGAATTTTTGTCTTAGGGAATAATGAAGAAAGTCCAGTCACTTAATGTTAATATTTCTTAGTTCTGTCTTCAGTTGCGTAGGATAATTATCTGTATGTCACATGGCAACAAATGATTATTGTACAGTTTTTTTAAAAAATTCTTTTATCTTCTGTTTTCCTAAGATTATGAAAAAGTGTTAGAAATGGAACCAAATAACTTTGAAGCAACGAATGAACTCAGGAAAATTAGTCAGGTAAATTACAGGTATTTAAGTGCATTATATACAACCTTTATTTGATGAAGTTAAAGCTTTTTGCATAGATTTTATACTATTAATTTCTTAATATAAAGCTTTTTAAATTTTTTCGTACCAATAGAATTTTAAAAATGCATTTGCAAGTTAGAGGCAGTGTAATGGCATTTAAAGATACTTAATTGATCATCATTTTTAAAAACTGGCTGAAGTTTTTAGAACTACTGCTGCTTTACTTTTTCCAAATGACAGAATTATTTTTTATCTCATTGATTGTTTTGTTTTGCTTCTGATGTGTGCTCTGATTCTGTATTAAACTTTTGTATATTTCTTTGATTTTAAGTTATTTCAGTTTATTTTGTATCTTAGCAAAAATAATACAAATTTTTTAAAAAAATTAGTTTAAGTGTAACATTAGTAATTGTAACACTATTCAATTGATGTTGAATAGTATTGAGCAGTTACAAATTCCTTTCAGTTTGCCTTCGAATCAACCTTACAATTGTTTTGCCATCTTTGAAACATTGAGAAAAAAGTGACAATGATTGGGGAAAATCTGCTTTTAAATATTACCATTACTTATCACACGTAAATTCTACTGGTAAATATATCAACGTTATTATAATTGTGAACTGTTTTATTGTTTATATTGTCTTAGGTCAAGTAATGATTGAATATTAAATCTGAGAAATTTGGGGTCAGGGGACACCCCCCCTCTCCCCTGGGGGCCTATACTGGGGTTCGAATACAGGGCCTTGTTCTTGCTGGCCAAACATTGTATCAATGAGCTACATGCCCACCCCCCACCCTTTTTATTAGTAACAGGATCTCAGTAAGTTGTCCAGGCTGACCTCACACTTGCGATGCTTCTGCCTCAGTGTCTCTAGTAACTGAGATTACAGTCATATGCCACTGCACCCAGCTGATGTGATCTTACTTGACTGCTTTGTGTTTTGAAAACAGCCCCTACAGTAGTGCCTGACCTGTTTAGAAATTCAGTAAATATTTGTTGAATAAATAAATACAGTGTGTCTTTAGTGGACACTGTATTTTAATTGGGAATAAGAAGCACATTAAATTTGTTATACATGAGTGTGTGCCCTTTTTTTTAATTAGAAAGAGAATTAGAGTAGAAAATATTTTGTCAGTTATTTGAATATAGCAGAAATTCTAATGTATTTGGGTAATTTACATTTTAAAACCAAGTATGTATGCATTTTGTATTACTTGTTATACTGACTGCTCTGTCTTCTAGGCTTTAACATTCAAAGAAAACTCATATCCAAAGGAAGCTGCTATAGTGACTAAGTCAACTGATGGAGAGGAAAAACAAATTGAAGAACAGAAGAATAAGCAGCAGGCCATTTCAGAAAAAGATCTGGTAACCCAAAGGGATTCCAGTATAAATTGAATGTTTTGCTGAGTGTTTACTGTTATGTTTTGTGTGTGTCTGTTAAGTTTCTGTCTTCTTTAATGTTATATTAAAATTCTTGAGTAGGAACTGGAAATTAAATATACTAAAACCTCTGGAGCCTGCTAATTCATAATTTGAGTAATAGATGAAAATATATAAAATTTAAAATAATGTTATAGAAACATTTAAGTTTAGGGAACAAACTACTTATGAGTATTTTAACGTAGATTTACATATAGTTATAAATGTAACAAATAAATTACAGCAGCTCATTCTTGCAATGTACTTATGAATTCACATAGGGTCACATAGTGAAATTTCATAGTGAAATTCCTATACACATCATGAGTTGAGGAGATTTAATTTAATGTCTTTATAACTTTTCATGGGCCCACAGAGGATTCCTAATAAGTATTTATGGAATGCTTGATGATGCTATCTGAATGATTATAAGTGTTAAATTGCAGTAAGGTTTAATTTATATTTAGGCACATGAATGTTACTGAAGAATGGGCTGTACAATTCTGGTACAGCATTATTTCACAAAAATTGAGGATGAAATTCTTTCATACAGTTTCTGATTTATCAATGATGGTATAACATTTGGACTGTTATTAAGATGTGTTTTTACATTTATGTTTTGTATAATATTTAGAATAATGGCGAATGCCGGAAAGTAATATAGTAGATATATTTTCCCCCCTTCTTTTTCTGAAAAGAGGGTAACACTATTTAAAAAAATAACCTATACTGGTTTTCAGTGGCTGTGGTGGCAGGCTGTGGGGCTTCAGGGTTTTAGGCTGCACTGCACCGGCTGCCTGTGGCTTAGGGCCTGGTGTCTGTAGGGAGTTTAGAATTCACTGTGGAAGTTTGATAATTTTAGCTTATGCTTTGAACTGATAATAGGCATCAAGGAAAAGGAAACAAAGGTCACTATGTGCTCTAGGCGTGGGAGTTCCAGACTGGCCTTGGGTGGGGGAGCTCAGAGTTTGTTCACTAGAATCTAAGCGCCTGTAAGGAATTGCTGGGGCCTTGGGAAGGAAGGTGACCATGAACTTGCTTATGTTGTAATCATTGGTCAGGATTACTGCCCATCCTCTGCAACCCTGTTGAGATTCAGAGAGGCCAAGAAGGATGTGGCCCAACTTTACTGTGTGTGCTTGGAGGAGTGCTGCCCACCCACCTTTATCCTTGTCCAGTGCCATGTGCCGCTGCACAGGACTTGCAGCTGCCCAGGGACTTGCTGGGACCACCTTCCTGTGCTGGGGGTTTTGGACTAGGGACTGCATAGTGGTTTTCTTTGTAGTAGCCTCATTCCTAAATTGTTAACTGTATTTGAATTATCCTGGTTTTTTGCTCACGTGGGGAACTACAATGGGAGAAAAGAGTTGCTTTACATATAGAGTGAGGTTCAGTTGTTAGCACCAAGAACATGGGGATGTATGGTTGAAGTTTCAGAATTTAAACTGGAACAGCAGCTGAAATTTTAAACAGAAGGTGTTGAAGTACAGTAAAAGATTTGCTTAAATTATTTTTATTAATTATTATTATTTGCACTCAAGTGCAAAAGAAAACCTATACTAGAGTCTAAAACATGTCATATGACCTAGATTTTTAACAACTGAAATATACCTTATACTGATTTAATATTGATGAGTATACTTAGAATGTTTCTTAAAATTTGAATTCAATTATTTTTTTCCTGTGTATTTTTTGGTTCTTCTGTATACTTCTGTTCAAAATCATAGGGGAATGGATTTTTCAAAGAGGGGAAATATGAAAGAGCAATTGAATGCTATACTCGAGGAATAGCAGCAGATGGAGCTAATGCCCTTCTTCCTGCTAACCGAGCTATGGCCTATCTGAAGATTCAGAAGTAAGTATTGGTTATATTGTAATGCTTTTCAGTATGAAAATATATCATGATCTTACATATTAGCTAACCAATAAATTAATTTATTTAATTTTGAGCATTAAGTTAAAGCTAAATGAGAGAAAAAAATAAAAGAGAAGGAATTTGTACATGTGGTGTAGTACTAGGCACATAGTACTATTCAGTAAGTGTTCTTATTAATATTTTCCCACTTTTAATAGTCTTGCAATTTAGTCTTACATTATATAGTTTATGGATGTTGTTGTGGATCATTGATTTTAAAATTATTCTTAACCTTAGAACCCTTATGACAAAGTCTTATTTGTAGGTGTTTTATATCCATATAAACATGCTGTCATTGAAACTGTTGTTGGATGACATACATAACTAAAACTTGGTCCTGTGATATTAACCAGTTTTTTCTGGACGTGCTTGGGGCTCCAAGTTTGAGTGCTCAGTAGAATAATATCTGATGGCTGAAACTAACTTACATTTCTGTATCTCTTGTAATAGTACTTTACATACTAGTGCCATAATTTATAAAAAGAGTCTATAAATGTTTTAAGTAGAGATTGGAAATTTCTTCAGTAATTGAACCTCTTTGGCTGCATGAGATTCTCAGGATATTATTTTGAAATGCATAATTATCCAACTTGGATTACAGAGGAAACCAATTGCATTTAAATAACAATTTTAAGGGTATTAAAATGTATAGTTATTAACTTACTACAAAATGAAAAACTGCACTTAAAATATAGATAAATTAAACATTCTAAATGACATGTATTGGAAGGTTTGAATAAGAAAGCTAGACTTTGGGTGATCTTTAACACATATTGAACAACAAACAGCTGTGGATAAGGAATACTCAAAAGCAGTATAGATGTTTAGGTAACCAGTATAACTCATGACTTGACTCTTTGGCATCTGAATATCTGATAGGGGCAGAGTTGCCCAGGAGTTGGCCAGTTGTGTCACAGAATCATCTAAGGATAGGGTACTGTGATCACATGCAGACAAACAACAGGTTAAATTACTGCTGTGATTCTGAAATATGGTCAGCATAAATAATATTTTGTGGTATCTATAACAGTTAACTATATGATATGAAAGTATCTAATTTTTGTTGTTGACAAAGTTAAAGTACTGCTTTTATTACTGTGTTTGGTTTTCTGCATTTATAATTGAAAGAAATTTCACTTAAATGTTAGTGAAAAAAAGGTTATTTTTTTCCCATCTAAGTTTTTACCAAAGGACCTCAGGTTAGGAATCCTGTCACAGAGGTAATTTTGGTTATATGTTTAGCGTCATTTAAATTAGAACTAGATTGTTTTTTTGATTAGTCAAAGATCATTGCATCTCTTGCTAGCTTACGAAAATCTGATTTTTACTCTTTAAATATTGTGTATTGGTTTAAAAATTGTAAGACCTGAATTCTTTGGTTTGATTAATACCAATAAAAATACCTTCTTATAGTTGAGGGATTATATTTGCATTTATAAGAGCTCTAATTTATTGTATTAGTTTTATTGCGTTAGTTGACAGTCGTGTTAGTAGAGCATACTATGACATGCCAGCAGAGTATTATTTTAAATTAAAAGAATTATGTTACTTTTATTTGTAAAGTCTTTTAGATTCATACTTAATATCAGAAGTTTTCTCCACTACAAGGAGTCTCTTGTCATGTATTACAGATGAAGAACATCCAAAGGAAAAACTTTTTAAACTTGAATAATTCTTACTTTAGTCATCCACCCTGTAGCTTAGGTTCCTACAAACTCTGTCAAATTAAGGCTGATGAGATTGACTGGTGGGAGGGAAGCAGTAGTGTAGTCAGCCTTATCTGCCAGCAGGTGGGTTAACAGGAGTAAGAAATTCACCTAGGTAGGGCAGCCAGGGTTTCTAGAGAACATGGTTTCCAGAAGTGCTAGTCTTCTTGAGTAGGTGGCATCAGGGAGCTCAGCAAGACATCCTTGAGTTACACTGGTTGAGTGTCTGAGCTGTTGGGTTGCTGAATAGAGGTTGATGGATGGTGAGCTTCAGAAGCTCTGAATCAGAAATGGGCTCAGAAGTTTGGGATTTGCTAGCACTTGAGGATTGAACAAGAACCAATTTAGATCTTTTCTTAGAAGGAGCAAAGCATAGATTTAGAGATAGGATTAGAGGAAAAGGACCCAGTAGTATTAGATACTTGATGTTGGAAACAGTGTTGAGGGTTGGTTATAGAAATAAGGTAGAATTATGGCTGCCATAACAAACTGGGCTAAGAGTTGGTTTAGCATAGAGGTCACCTACTGCTGATTAGAGATGGAGTAGAGATAGAGCAAGCAGACCTAACTGCGGTTCAGGGCTCAGGAGCTGAGAAGGGACTAGGAAAGGACTGTTTTCTGAACTAACTGTCTTTATTATTTCTGTTTTTGATTAGTTTGTCTTTGAAATTTTCTAAACGGTGTTTGTAGATTGGATTTTTCTAAATCCAGGTTATACTTGGAATGCACAAATAATATTTAACAATTTAAGAAAGACTTACACCAATCCATTGTCAAAGAAAAATCTACCTGTGTGGAAACTTCACAGTTTTAAAATAATTATTGGAGGGCTGGGGTTGTGGCTCAGTGGTAGAACACTTGCCTAGTATGTGTGAGGCATCGAGTTCTATTCTTAGCATCACATATAAATAAATGAATAAAACAGACGTCCATCACCATCTAACAAAAATTTTGAAAAGAAATTATTGGATTTTCTTCAGCTTTATAATGGAATATGTTTTTTGAATATGCAATTATAGCTTCCCAAACATTTATCTTCTAAATTTTCTTTGCATTGGGCTGTTTGGAAGTTTTCTGATTTACTTAGCAAACACTTATTGAGCCAGAATTCATCAGGTGTCCTGGTGTAGGCTCTATGGAAGTGTACATATTAAGTGTACATATGTTAAATATACAGTTGTTTTTAAGCAACTTGGAGTTTGGAGGAAAGGACAGGAAAGGAGACCATAATTATAAGAATACACTGTGATAATGCTGTGAGGGACTTATTCTATGGGAGTTCACAGTAGGAAAAACACTGGCACAGACTGAATCTGGGTATGGGGATGCATGGAAAGCAATTTAAGGAGCTCAAACCCACCTGAGCTCTCATACAGAGCAGTATGAGTTAGTGAGGTGAAGAAACAGAGTGAGTGTCCTAGTACAGATTGATCAAGGGCATGGATTGAAAGGGACAGTGGCAGAGAGAAGGCCTGAGAATCAGGTCCCTGACTTTGTTCTCTGCAAGTGAGTTTGACTTTATTCTGAAAAGTGGGGACCATGCAAGTATTTTAAAATGGGAGAATGATACAATCAGGCAAATAGGAAATAAGCTGCTAGTGGACATGGGCACACATATTCTTTCTTTCACGATTTACAGTAAATTAATCAGAGATGTTCATTCCTTAGAAATTCTGATTTTATTCATGAATCTTGTTTTAAGGGTAAGATGGCATTCATTTAGGCCTTGGGGAGAAGGGAATCACAGGAATTTTTTTTTTTTAATATGAAATTTTCCAGACTATCATGAAAATACTGGAGTAAGTTCATGTATGCATTACCTAGGTTCATTTTCTTTCTTTCTTTCTTTGTTTTTATACTGGGGATTGAATCCAGGGGCATTTTACCACTGAGCTACATCCTTAGCCTTTTTAAATTTTGAGATAGGGTCTTGTTAGTTGGTGAGGCTGGCCTTGAATTTGAGATCTTCCTGCCTCATCTCCTGAGTCGCTGGGATTATAGGTGAGCTCCACCATGCCCTGCCCCATCATCTAGTTTTAACAGGCCATACCTTCTTTGTCATATTTGTTTTAGCTTCCCCCACCCCCGGTGGAATTATTATATAGAAAATAACAGACATTGTGATATTTATCCCAAAGAAAAGGATATTTCATACATAATCACAATACCATTATTACTTGTAATAAATTAATATTAATGTCATTTTAATATATGGAAATGTTTGAAGGTTTTTCTGTGTGTGTATGTGTCTGTGTTTTAAGCTCTTTTTAGCTCTTTGTTACAGAAATGAACCCAATTTGAGTTGGTTACTGGTTGCATAGCTGAGTAGTATTTATGCAGAGTATCAGATGATACGCTATCACAAACATAATAGATTTTGAGTTTTTTGTGGGTTGTTTTTTCCTAAGTGATACATACAATGGATAAGGTTAGTGAAGTTTCATGAGGAAACTAATGCCAGTTATAACTTAGTACCTGTGCATATTGAGGGTTGGAGAGGGGATGGCCTGCCAGCAGTGGCATTTTTTGGTCACATCTACTTATATTTTACCATTGTGAATTCCATCTTTCCAGCAGACTTTGTTCTAATGTTCCCTTAATCTGGTACCATCTCCCTCCTTACAGATGGTAATAAGATTTACTGAGAATGAAAGATGTAAAAAAATAGTCTTTTTCCTCAAATACAGATCTGGGAGTTTGTAATTGAAATTAGGTGTGTATTTTTTCAATTAGAAACTCAGTTTTTATGAAAATTTTCTATAAACTGCATATTTTCCAGTTGGTAATTTTATTATGTTCAATAGATATGAAGAAGCTGAAAGAGACTGCACGCAAGCTATTTTATTAGATGGCTCTTACTCTAAAGCTTTTGCCAGAAGAGGAACTGCAAGAACATTTTTAGGAAAGATAAATGAGGCCAAACAAGGTAAAACTTTGTCATTCACTTATCCTGCTGAGACTCCCAGGGTACAGAAGCAGGGATTTTTGTTACTTTCCCATGGTTCAAAGATGCTCAACTGGGCTGGGGATATAGCTCAGTTGGGAGAGTGCTTGTCTGTCAAGCACAAGGCCCTGGGTTTAATCCCTAGTACCGCAAAAAAAAAAAAAAAAACCAACAACAACAACAACAAAAAGATGCTAAACTTAAAGGTTTGTTTTCTCTCTACATTTGTACTTGTGAGTAGGTTTGAAGGGCCGCACCTTCCATAGTGCACCTGATTGTTCTTTGTACTGCTCTCTTGGCTAATTGCTAATTAATATTATTGAAAAATTTGAATTATAGATGACATGGAAAAGAAAGAAATAGGAAAGAATAAGGAAAAAGAGAATCAGTAGATAGCAGGTGGAGGATAACGTGAGGGCTATGGTGATACTCCTTTTTGTTTTTGATGCTTTTTTGCCCCCTTAATCTTGTCTCAGATATTCATTTTGTAGTCTTTTCAAAGAATTGACTTGGTTCCTTTGTATCTTTTATTTTATTTATTTGTACTCTTTATTTTTTGGGTTTATTTTGCCATTTTTCTGGCTTCTTGAGGTTAGTACTTTTATAATTGATTTTCAGCCTTTCTTCTTTTCCAATTTGTGCTTTTTAGTGACAGTTCCTCTCCAAATCTGGCAATAGCTGCAATTTGTGTGGTTTTTTCTTAATGTGGTAAAATATACATAAATTCAGATTTACTATTTAAACTATTTTCAGTGTGTAGTTTGGCATCAAATACATTTATAGTATTATGCAACTAACACCACTGTCCATCTCTAGAACTTTATCACCCCATTCTAAACTTCTGTACCCACTAAATAATAATTCTTCATTCTTCTCACCCTCTATCCTCGGTAACCACTGTTCTGTTTTCTGTGTTTATGAATTTATTTTAAATATCTTATAGTAGTGGAATCATAATGTATATGTCCTTTTTTGTCTGGCTGAACTCATCTTTAGGGTTCATTCATGTTGTTGTATGTATTAGAATTTCATTCCTTTTTGAAAAAGGTTGAGTGATATTCCAGGGTAAGGAATTTTCTAATTCTGCCTTGTTTGGCAAGTGACTCTGTCATTTCTATCAGCATGAGCTTTGGTAAATTCATTGTCAGTATTGTCTATAAAACGAAATTGGAGTGAAGGTTACATGAAAATTTATAGAAAATAAATAGAGCAGCACATAGTAAAAGTTAGTTTTTATTATTGCTCATGTGTTTCCTAGTGTCCTGAGTAAAACTTCTTGAGACAAAAATGGGATTATTAACTAAGTGTCATGTCTTGAACTTCATTAAGTATTTTTATTACTTTGTTGTGTTTTTCTTTAATTCACTTTAGATTTTGAAACTGTGTTACTTCTCGAGCCTGGAAATAAGCAAGCAGTAACTGAACTTTCCAAAATTAAAAGGGTAAGGTATTTTTTTCACCTCAATATGGTCATGTTTTCTGAAACATAAGCTTACTTATTGGTTACATAATTAACTCAATTTTGATAGTTTTGGTTACAAATTTATTTTGAAGGAATTAATTGAGAAAGGACACTGGGATGATGTCTTTCTTGATTCCACACAAAGACAAAATGTGGTAAAACCCACTGATAGTCCACCTCATCTTGGACCAGTTGTAAGTAAAGCACTTTTCTTCCTTGTTTAAATATCCATGTTTTATTAATAGAATTAGAAGCAAACCGTTGAATTAATAAACTAAAAAAAAGTTGAAAGCTTTTTCCTGAGTTTTTTTAAGAATCTTTTGAGAAATGCTTCTAAGGATTAATGGCATAATAAAATTAGGGAAAAGTCAACTGTTTAGATTTCTAGAGTAACTTAATTTAGTATTTTATTTAAGTATTTCTACATAGTTTTCTTATGCAAAGGAATTTTAAACAGTTTTCCTTTTTTTTTTTTTTTCCTTCCTTTTTGGTGGATTAAATCCAGGGGTGCTTAACCACTGAACCACATCCCCAGCTCTTTTTTATGTTTTATTTAGAGACAGGGTTTCACTGAGTTGATTTGTGCCTCGCTTTTGCTGAGGCTGGCCCTGAACTCGAGATCCTTCTGCCTCAGCCTCCCCAGCCCCTGGGATTACAGGTGTGCATCACTCACTGAACCTGGCCAGTTTTACATTTTGTAGTAATCAAATGTTTTTTATTTTTATTACTCTTTTTTTCCTGGGGTTGGGTTCTTATTGTAATACCTTACACACTATTTTGGGCATACTGCAGTTTATCATTCATTAAGTCTAACAAGGCTAGATTTTCCCTGCAATATTGGAACAGAAAGAGTAGCATGAATTTAGCAGGTCTGTGCTGATCCTCTAAAGTTGAATTCATTTAAGGCAAATATATATGTTGTATATATGTGTGATGTGACACTGTGGTAATTTCTAACATTTACATAGTACTTTTAGTTATATGTATATGTAAAATCAAGCTTGGAAGATATAAAATATATACAAAAAATACACAACACAAATTAAGACTTAAAGAATAATTATAAAGTGAACACACATGAAACCACCAACCAGATCAGGAAATTGAAAGTTATCTTTCCTCAAAAACCTTACAATGTGCCCATTACTGATAAAGATCTTTTCTCTGACCCCCAAAAGTAACTGTTGTGCATGGATGAGTCTTTGCTAGAAATAACAGTTTTGTAAGGAATTTGGAGGTGGTATTTTTATCCTCCTTTTATAAGGGACACGAGATGAGGGAAGTTTTTTTTTTTTTTTTTTTGCTATATTCATATCTCAGGTTGGTAGCAGATAGTATGATTCCTTAATTTAATACTTTTCCAGTGTTCCTGCTGTTTCTTATGTTTCAAGTGCTAGGCATAACTCTAGTTGCTTCCATGTATTGTATTCATTTACTGTTATTCTGTTCTTGGTGATTAAATGTGATTGAAACTTTCACTACTATTTTTCTTTTTGGTACTGGATATTGAACCAAGAGTCCTTTACCACTGAGCTACATCCCTAGTCCTTTTTATTTTTTTTTATTTTGAGACAGAGTTTTGCTCAGTTGTTGAGGGTCTCACTAAATTGCCGAGGGTGGTCTTAAACTTGCAATCCTCCTGCCTTAGCTTCCCAAGTTGTTGGGATTACAGGTGTGTGCCACCATTCCTGGAAACTTACATCTTTATAAGACTTTATCACAAAAATTTACTTGCACGTTTACAAAAGTCCTTTGTTAGACGTTGCCATCCATAATAAAGATTTTGCCATATGGTAAATCAAATATCAGTATATGTAATGTCTCATGACCATTATACCTTAAGCAATTTTCATAAATTTGTTGGGTTCTCCTCTCTTTGATTTTAAAAATCAGTTTATATTAATGTGTGAAAATGCAGCATGAATTTATTCTGTGGCAGTAACTCAAAATCTTTATGAAATAAGAGATTTAGGAGTGAAGTATTTTATAAATAGTCCAACACAAACAAAATAGTATCCTACTGAGAAGGGAAATAATTGCTGTTTATTTTTATAATAGATTGCTATGATAAAAACATGGGCAATGATTATTTAGAAACACAGAAGGTAGTAGTTTGGAATAATGCCTTTGAGAATTGATTTGAGGCCCACTTTATAAACTTGAGATCTTGAGCAAGTTACCTAACCCCTATTATCTTTAGTTTTTTTCCTTAAGTTTAGAATACCTCAGATTAGTTTATATGAAAGGAAATAATGTGGGGTGGTGGAGAGAAAGAGTGTGCATGCCTTGGGATTATTCAAGTGAGAAGCTGGGCCAGGAGAGTATGCTTCAGGGCCTCAGAGTTTGGGAGTACTTCCAGCAAATTTCAACAGAGACCTGCAAGGGCATATTGGGTAGTAGTAAATAAGTTTTTCCTAATCCTTTAGTCTGCTAAATTATTTTTTTTTGTTTTAGTTACTTAAGAAAAAAAAAAAGATCTTTGTTTCCTCATATCAAAAGTTCACCTTTCTCCCTGAACACATTTTCTCTTTCTGACTTTGTTCTTTATTTTTCCTTGAAATGGCCATAATACAGAACTAAATAAAATGTTATACTTCAGAGCCATAGTTTTAAAAAAAGAATGGATTGAACCTTTCATATTTTCTTAAATTTCTTTTTCTGTAGCAGTATCTTATGGTTTGCTCCTATAACCAGCATGCTCACCTGCCACCCACTGCTCCCATCATCAGCAGTCCTCAATGGCTCTCAATACTCATTGGTCCACATGGGGTAGAAACCATTAAGAAATACATTACATACTATCATGTTTATACATCTTTTGTTAATGAAAGAATTTGCCTTTAAATGGGACCACATTGACTTAATTCATACTGTTGTTTGTCAGAAATTATTTATTTTTTATTTTATTTTTTCATAATCCAATTTTTTATTAGCACATTATAGTTTTACATAGTAGTAGAATTTATTGTTACATATTCATACATTTTAAATACTAACACATGTCAATTCTTGGTCAGTGTCCTGATAGAAAACTGATTGATGACAGTTCTCAGCAAAGAAAAGGCCTTATATTACTGTCGTTTAAAACAGAATTGCTAACAGGATTGTATTACAAATTTGCTTTTAGCTTTTTCATTTATGTACATTCATGTAGTAACATAGTTGTTACCATTAGCTCTTAGCCATGTTAATAGAATGTCTAGTTTTAACATTGAATTTAATTTGTATGTCAGTTTTTTTTAATATATTTTTTAGATGTAGGTGGACATAATACCTTTATTTTATTTTTATGTGGTGCTGAGGATAGAACCTAGGGCCTCACGCATGCTAGGCGAGTGCTCTATCAACTGAGCCACAAACCCAGCCCTATGTCAGAGTTTTTAATATTCATAACTTTTCATTTATAATTCAACTATGCATTTGGAATGGACACTTATGAGTATGTTAAAGGAAGTTTTTCTCTGTTTAAAATCAGATGTGGAATATATATAAAGTAGAGAAAGAAAACTATTTCACTATAGCTACAATTATTTAATCAGTATTTGTCACTTTTAGAAGGAGCTTTTCTTACCTGTTTCATTTTTAAATACCCCTGGTGATATATAGTAGCTCCTTATTAAGTCTGATGTGATGGTATAGTCAAGAATAGTGTTGTATTTTAGTAAATATGAAAGAATACTGTAATTGTAAGAAGAAATTGAAAATATTTGATACTTATAATGATCAAAGTAATGGTGGATGCCATTTATTTTATTTTATTATTATTTTTTAATATATATATACACTTTTTTTTAGTTGTTGATAGATCTTTTATTCGTTTATTTATATGCGGTGTTGAGACTTGAACCCAGTGCCTCACATGTGCTAGGCAAGTGCGCTACCTCTGAGCCACAGCTCCAGCTGTCATTTATTTTAAATTAGAAAACCATTATGGATAACTCTGACCAATTTTGTAAATATTACTTGGCAAATCTACAATCTGGGGCTGGTTTAATTCATCTGCTGCCTATTCAGAGAATGTACTTAGATTTTCATGTTAGTCTGTTCCATATACAATGTTATTATTGTCTTTCCTTGTTTTGCTTGCCTTCAGTTAAAGCATGGTACTGCTGGTGTTGTGGTCATATATTTTCTTTTCTCTACTGCTTCAAAAATAAAATGCAAACTCCCTTGACATGGCACACAGGTCTCTGTACTAACTGTCCAAACAGCTATGTCTGTACCACCACTGCCCTTGTGCCAGCCACACTAGCTTGCTTCCCTGCCCTTGGACTTGCAGCAGGCTTGCACTTGGCCATTCCTTTGTGCTCTTCCTTCTGTGAAGACTTCCATGATGTCTCTGTTTACTTTCCTTCCTGAGTTCTTTTGGCATTTTGTGCTTTCTTCTTTCATGCACATCTTTTGTCTTGTAATTACTTAGTGTTCATGTCTTTCTCTCCCATTTAATCTTGTGTAGCATAGGTGCATAGCTTTTATTCTTTGTATTCCTAAGTCTGTTGAGCCACCAAATTGAATTTACTTACAACTGGGATATTAGCTGTAAGAACACAGCAGCCTTTTAACTTGTAACCTTAAAATGGGAAACCTTTAATGTGTTGATTTAAAGAATTGATTTTAATTGTTTTAGAAACCACTCAAGAAGGTTATTATTGAAGAAACTGGTAATTTGATACAGACTATTGATGTGCCAGATAGCACTACTGCTGCTGCTCCAGAGAGTAATCCTATTAATCTAGCAAATATAATAGCAGCCACAGGCACTGCCAGTAAGAAGAATTCAAGCCAAGATGACCTTTTACCCCCAAGTGATACTCCACGAGCAAAAGTATTAAAAATAGAAGAAATCAGTGATACTTCAGCCCTGCAGTGAGTAGAAATACTGTTATGTGATAATCATCTAGAATGAGGATAATTCTAGTAGAAAATTGATACTACTAAGACTTCTGACTTAGTACTGCAATTTTTTACTAACTGATTAGCTTTAGGTTCTAATATTATTTTTTATTTGTCTTTACTGTGAGAGATTTTGCTTAACAATAATCACTTATTCCTTTACTGGAGTTGGGTATTCAGAGATGATGTAGATATAAGAAAGTGCCCTAATCAAATTGGTTTTGTTAATTTTCTTTTCTAGAACTTCAGTGTACATATTTTACTATTTAATTCAATAAAAAATTGTATTGTTTTTAAAAGCTCCATAAAAAACGCAGATAAAAATTTAGATACTATCTTTATTTTTCATACCCATTAATATTGAAGACTATTGGGTACTCTTTACATTTTGGAATTAAATAGTCATGAGTTTCCTGAATATGAAAATATAGAACATACTGACTGATTAGGTTTATTTTGGGTTATTTATTGATTAGTCCTTTTTTTTTTTTTTTTTTTGCAGTGCTGGGGATTTGAACCCAGGGCCTTGTGCTTCCGAGGCAAGCAATCTACCAACTGAGCTATATCCCCAGCCCAGTCTTTTTTTTTTTTTTGATACCAGCGATTGAACCCGGGGCACTCGACCACTGAGCAATATCCCCAGCCCTATTTTGTATTGTATTTAGAGAAAGGGTCTCACTGAGTTGTTTAGCACCTCACCTTTGCTGAGGCTGGCTTTGAACTTGTGATCCTGCTGCCTCAGCCTTCCAAGCTGCTGGGATTACAGGGGTGTGCCACTGTGCCCAGCTTGATTCATCTTACATATAATTTTATAGATAGTCTTACATTGCCATTCAGCAAACCTGTGAATTTTCAGTTTTTTGTTTCATTTTAAACTTTGAATGTTAGTGGTAATTTTACTTGAAAAGATAATATGGATCATGGAAACATAGTAAATGCCTAGCTTTTGCAAAACAAAAAAAGGAAGAAACATTTTTCTTCTTGGAAATACCTTGTAACTGATGCTTTGTATTTCTGAAAGGCAGAGTTGTGAGTGTGTGAGATACAGTCTTACAGTAGAGTGGTGTTCTCAGAGGGTGACCAAGCTAGTCATCTAACAGATGAGAATAGTCATTGTGTAGCCAGAATATTAAAATTTGCAAGGGCATCATTTATTTTGCCAAAACTATGCATGTTATTAATCAAAATAATTTAGTACCTGTAGAATACAAATAGATAATATTATGTATTAGAAATGTTAAAACTCTCATGCAGTTTTCTTTATTGAGCTCTATTTGTGATTCATTTCTAATTGTTTGACTAATGCCTCTGAAATATTTCAGACCTCAAGTCAGTTTGAAACAGGACGTTAAGCAGCCTTTGAGTGAGAAGATTTCTATAAAGGGAGAACAAGTACCTGCTCAGTTTGTCACATCTGCTCTGCCTCCAATTCCTACCAACTCATTCCAGCTTGAATCTGACTTCAGACAACTGAAAAGCTCTCCAGATATGTTATATCAGTATTTAAAGGTAAGAGAGAGGAAGCTAGTAGTTCTCTTGGAAGTAAAAGGTCAAAGAACTTTTGTCACTATATAATAATAGCATAATGTTTGCTTTTTGATTGATGTAATTATAGAAAATACTTTTTTTCCCTTGCTGGATATATATTATCACCCTTGCCAGAACATTTTAAAATATTTGTAACCAGGGAACCTTGGTTTTCTCCTTTGGAAATAGGTTCTGTGTTAAATTCTGGTTTCTAAAATAACTCAGTGTAATTTCATTTCTCATATAGCTTAAGCTTAATCTTTTGTCCTTCAAGCTGAAATACATTGAGTGACTTCTGTTTGCCAAGTAATTCGCAATATTTAGAAAATTATTTTCCTGAAAATAAATGAGCTTTTATTTGCTTCAAGGTAAAGAATTGAATCATAAGAAATTTAATAATAGATTAGAATAGAACTTAAAAACAATTGAACTGATTGATAGATTAGTATAGTGTTTTTCAAGTACAATGATAGCTAACTCCCTTGCAATTAGGTAATAAACTGTCATTTCAAATGTATTACCTCATTTAATTCTGATTTAAAAAATTTCTAGTTCTGGTTCTTGCTCTTTGAGAGTACAGGATGTCTTGTGTAGAGTGGAGTCTGTATCTTCTGTTCATGTGATTTTTTTTTCGCTAGAGCAGAGAGATTATCTTGGAATTCCTCTGTTGTTCTCTCAGAATTGCATTTAAATGTTCATTGGATATTAATGCATTATAATTATTCTTAACTACTTTTATTTAAACAGTATGTAAATAATTTGTGAAATGTGAATGTTGCCACAATTTAATTTTCTATTTTTCCCAAGCAAATTGAACCATCCTTGTATCCTAAGTTGTTTCAGAAGAATCTAGATCCAGATGTATTCAACCAAATCATTAAAATTCTGCATGACTTTTACATTGAGTAAGTTGAATATTTTAATTATGCTCTTATATTGTAATACTATGATGATTTGGAAAATTCATTCTTTGACATTAACATTTTGTATGTAGCAAAATTAACTTTCTAGTAAATTTTAACATGACAGAAGTTATAAAGAGATGACAAGAAGAGACAAAAGGGTGAAAGCTTAAGTGGGAGGAAAATGGATTTAATTTTTTTTGTAGAGAAGTAGAATGTAGAAATGACCAGCATTAGAGTAATGGTTTCTGTATGCAAATCTCTCATTTAAGAATATTATAATGTCTTCAGCTGATCTAAAAAAAATTCATCATTTGAGGACTTAAAATATAACTAGTGTCCAAGGGAAATATAAAAATGACAATCTTACTTGTGTATAATTAGAAATATTGTGTAAGTAAACAGAATTAAATGAGTTATTTTTAACTGATTATTGGTTTTTATTTTTTGGATTATTTCAGGAAAGAAAAACCATCACTCATCTTTGAAATCTTACAAAGGCTTTCTGAGCTAAAAAGGTTTGACATGGCAGTAATGTTTATGTCAGAACCTGAGAAAAAGAGTAAGTTCTAAAAAGCTTTTCTGTTTCTATTTATTCTTATATGTTGCTTCATTGTTCAACAAATGAGAGCAGACATTTATTATGTATAAGGTATATGCAATTACATATAAGTTAATTATAATTACATTAAGTTATTAATTGAAGTACAATTGAATTAAGTACAATTAAAATTATATTTGTTAATCCCAACAGTATTAGAAGTATAGGTACTATTATTGTTCTCCTGTTGGTTTTTTTTTTTTTGTTACCAGAGATTGAACCCAGGGATGCTTAGCCACCGAACCACATTCCCAGCCCTTTTAATTTTTTATTTTGAGACAGGGCCTCGCTGAGTGCTTAAGCCCTCACTAAATTGCTGAGGCTGGCCTGAACTTGTGATCCTCCTGTCTCAGCCTCCCAAGTTGCTGGGATTACAGGCGTGAGCCACAATGCCTAACCCATTCATCTTTTATAGAGGAGGAAACTGTGGCATAGAGAGGTTAAGGAATTTGACCAAGGTCACATAGTCACAAGATACACAGGATTTGAACCCTGGCTGTCCTGTTCTGTAGTTTGGGCTTTTCTTGGAAATGTGGTATATGGCATAGTAGTTGAATTCTTGTCATCATGGAGCATGTCAGACAGGGGCTGTCTAATCCATTTTGAGGGAGGTGATTAATCTTTTTGAGTTTGTTTGACTTCAGCTGAATTCTCAAAGAAGTTCAGGAGTCAGATGAAGGAGTGGGGAAGAGAGTTTTGGACTGAGGGAATAAAGTGTGCTAGAAGTCCTGCACAGGAAGAGCAAAGTTCAGAGAATTAAAAGTGCTGTGTGACTGGATTAGATTTGGGCGGGGTGGGGGGAAGCTAGTAAAAAGTGGCAGGTGATGAGCTTGAAGAATTGTGTTCCTTATATATTTTCACATTTCTTATTTATTTTCACATGTCTTTGGCATAAAGGGTTTTGGGAAACCCTAATTAAAGTAAAATCAAACTGTGTGAAAACTTCATTTAGAGTTTTGGGCTGTATTCTGGTTTCAAGGAAAAGAAAAAAATCATTCAAATACGGAAGTATCAGTTTTTTGGTTTTAAAAATTAGTAAAAGCTAAGTGTATCATTTTCAGATACCTCCTGTATCAAAAATCTTGACTCCTTGTTCTTTGTTTCTAGAAATGACTGAATAATTCTTAATAAGAAAAATACTCTTGTACTTTGGGAAGTGGACATGTAATTTAGAGATATAAATAAAACAAAACAAAACAAAATTTAATCCCAAACCTTCTGCTTTATTTTTAGTTAACCAAAAACAATTCCCTGAAATCCCTGATACGTCACTATTATTAGTGCTCTGACCTTATCGTCTGCCACTCTTTTTGATCACTCTGCCAGCCCCCAACTCTCTGGCTTCACATTTTTTAACATGCTAAACTGCCAAACTTATTTTAACCTCAGGGACTTTATATTTGACTGTTTCCTCAGCCTAGAATTCAGACCTTCCCACATTTCTTCACCTTGGTGCTTCCTGGCTTCTTTCAGTTTCACCTCACAGACACTTTCTTTACCAACCCTGTTTAAAATGACTGCCCACCTCCCATCATTGCCCCTCACTCTCTGTCTTCTAATCTTGCTTGATTTTTCTTCCTAACATATAACTGAGAGTGTTTCATGTATGTGCTTATTTCTCCTTCCCTAACAGAACGAAAGCTCTATGAGAGCAGAAACTTAGTTTCCTGTGGTCAGTAGGCCTCAGTGCTAGTACATAACAACCTCTCACTATAAATGTGTTGAATGGATTTCTTGTCCCTCTGATGTGACAGTATGTTTAGACTATACTCAGAGAATGCAGGCTGGCTCTTTAGACTGACCTACCAACTATGTCTTGGTTGACTGTCTGCTAAGTTAAACATGGGGAGCATTTGGAATGGTTCTGGCATGTAATTAAGCATTCAGTAAAGATAGCTGCTGTTACCCATATATATATTGCCATTATCATTAATATCTGTTCAATAGTTGTCTAATGTTAGAAACATGAATGAACTATGTTTTCCAAAGTTGAGTGTGGACCACTCAGGTAAGAATGATGATTTCATGATTCATAGACAAATCTTTTTTTAACCTTTAGTATTTATATTTTATTATTTAATCTAAAAATGTATTACTAGTCCATCAAATGTGATTTCATAGATTTTTGCTGATTTTCAATTTATATTAGTCCTGTAAAATTTTAAAATAAAATGATCTGAATTTAAAAAGGTTATTTGAAATAAAAATATTAAGTAAAGAAAAGTATATTTGTTAGGGCAAAAACTTAGGCTGGTATAGAATAAATTAAGTTTATTCTGTAAGGTTAATGTCATTTAAGGATGTAGGGGAAATTTTGTACTATAAGGGAAAAATATTTTGGAAAGAAACATTGTTGAATTATTATAATTTTTCATTCTCAGGTTGACTTTTTAAATATATGAATTGGAATTTATGAATAATTCTAATTACTGCTTTTAAAATATAAGATTATGTGACAGATCAGATTACTCCTTTTAGTTCACATTTTGCTTAGTTTTAAAAAAATGAGATTAAAATGGAGTTTTTTTTTTTCTCTTTCAGTTGCACATATATTGTTCAGTCACATAGACAAAGCAGGGCTGAAAGATAATTCTGTTGAAGAACTCAAAAAAAGATATGGTGGTTGACATCTATTTTTATTAAAATTATTGTTTTTGACTTCTACATGTAAATTTTTTTCTACTGAAAATAAGTGTTTTGCTTTTTAAGAAAATGAAATATAGGAAGGACTCTCTTTGGGCATAAATTAATTAACTATAAAGTGAATTGTGGTCTAACCAGTGAGAAATGTATTCTGGTGAACTATTTGTAAGTCTTTATGAAAATAAAAATATAAATAATGACATATTTGTAAGAATCAGTATTTTGTTTAATAAATCATTTTAAATGTTACATTTAGATACATTCTTTAGTGCTCATAAATGTTACATTTTTATATTTTCATGAGTTTTTGTAACTGTGACAAAGCTGCTTTATTAGCATGTGAATAAAAGTTAACTTTATATATAGGGAATTAGGTAGATAATGAGATTTTCTTTCTTTTGCCTAAATAAAAGAATTGCTTCATCCACAGGTGGGAATCAACCCAGGTTTCTCAGCTTCTCTAAAGGACTTTACCCTTTTTACCTCTCTAAATCCAGATTCTATTTTACAATGCTTATAGCTTATAAGACTTTCACATCACAATTCAGCTCTCACTTTACAATCAGATGTGGTTGAGCATAGGAGCAGTAACTGATCATGAGTCCTTGAACAAGCCCTGCACATTCTCTAACCCTGATCCTGTTTGCCAAACAGGGTGTCGGGCATTTGGCTGTGGGGAGATGGGTGAGGAGGTAGGATCTAGATCATGAAAGGCTTTCTTTTTTTTGGTGTTGGGGACTGAACCACTGAACCATATCCCCAGCCCTATTTTGTATATTTTCTTTAGAGACAGTATCTCATTAAGTTGCTTAGGGCCTTGCCTTTGCTGAGCCTGGCTGTGAACTTGTGATCCTTCTGCCTCAGCCTCCCAAGCTGCTGGGATTACAGGCGTGTGCCACCAGGCCTGGCTATGAAGGGCTTTCTTAAAGTGACAAAGAGGTCAGTTTTCTGAAAGTGATGGGGAACCATGGACTTCATTTTCCAAATAAGAAATTGATGTATATATGGGTTATATAATTTGCCCATTGTCACCTTATTAACAAGTAACGGACCAAAGATATTGTACTAATTAGTCTGATTTCAGAGGCTACATAGCCAGTGACTGTTCTATACTGTATTCTCTCCTTGGAGGTATAGAGAAGGCAGGATGGGTTAAAATATGTTTAAGGAGGGAAAGTCAGGATTGGTATTTATTCATTTGTCCATCTGGTCATTCTTGAGTGTCTATAATGTGCCCATTGGGGCACTAAGCACTGGAGAAAACAGTTTTGCTCTCCAGTAACTCACAGTGCAGTGGGGAGTCAGACGAGCTACTGTAGAACAGTGTCATGAGTGCCCTGATGAAGTTTGGAGAGGGCACTCATGGAGCACAGAAGGGCAAGTCTGAGTCAGACTGGATGGGGCAGGGAAGGAGTGGGCTGCAATTGATATGAGACTGGAGACAGATGATCCAGGAGCACAATGGGAAGGAGATTGTCCAGGCACAGGTGAAGCTCATGTAGCATAGTTAAGGGCTCCTTGACTGGCCATAGTGGTTGTGGGCAATTACACTGTGGAGGGTCATGTATGGAATCGAGTTTGAGTTGACGGGCCACATTCTCCTTCCATTTGCTTTTCATTTGTTTATTTTTCTTGTGTGCACATCCTGACTATGTAATCAGATTTTAAGTTTCTTGAGGGTTGTGAAATTGTTTTATATGCTATTAGTGTAAACCTTTGCCTTGGCCACAAGAGTGGCTCAGCTAGGTTTATTGATTAACCTATTTAGATTACCACCATTTTCCCTAGATTAGGCTATAATTAGTGGGTGACTTCTCTCACTGTGATTATATTATATAGGATCCTCAACTCAAATTCTCTGGAGAATTTTACCCCTCATAACTTTTTCAGTGTAATCACTTAAAAAAGAAAAATGAAGCTTTATGTGGTATAGACCTGATGACATTTTGTTGAATAATTTTGGGGTAGCAGAAAGGCTTAGCCAAAAATCATTTTAACATGATTGTTTTATTAAGTTTGAAGCCTTAATTCCCCCCAACCCTTAACCATGAGAATGAATACCCTCACTTCAGCTTAGTCCCAACAGCAGCCCATCTAGCTTTAAGACTTTTACCAAGGCAGGTGATACCTTTTAATTTCACAGAGCAGTCCAAATGCTGTCCTCATTTTAACCTGGTAGCAACAAGGAGTCAGAGTTCCTCATATCCCTCCTCTCTGAAAAAGGCTGTGTCTAACATAGGAACAGCGGAAGTGTCTGGAAATCTGATGTTGATGTGGACTGTGGAGTTTGAAATTAGCATAAAAGGCCTCAAGATCATTTTATTTAATAAATGTTCATATCTGTCTGCCTGCCATTTTGTCTCCCCAAAGTTCGTATGTTGACAACTAATCACCACTGTGATGGTATTAGAGGTGGGACCTTTTTTGATTAGGTCATGAGGGCTCAGGATTTGCTCACTCACAAAGAGGCCCCAGAGAGCTGCCCTGCCCCACTGTGTTATGTGAGGTTACAACATGAAGACAAGCTGTCCCCAGACACCTAATCTGCCTTGATCTTGGACTTCTCATTCTCCAGAACTGAGAAATAAATTTCTGTTGTTTATAAAGCTACCCAGTTTATGAGATTTTGTTATAGCAGCCTGATCGTATTAAGGCTTTAGTATATCCTTATTTTGTAGTAGGCCAAACAATAAAGGCAAGATTTGTGTGGGTGGGCAGCTTTGGAGAAGGCCATGGTTAGTGCTGCAGGGGACCTCCCAAGGGCTGGCCTTTTGGGTTCCCTGAGGCCTTCTTTTACACTGAATCCAGGAATGTGTTTAAGAAGTCTATTTAAAATGACAGTGCCCCTTCAGTTTATTTAACTTCTGTGATCATAACATGCCAATCAAACAAATGGGAGGTAGGACACAGTCAATTCCCTGGGGTGTACACAATAAGTCCTGTGCTTGGGCAATGACTGGTATGGGCTGATCACTGCAGAGGAGCCAGATGATGATTGATGAAAGACTTAATGGAGGGATTTGAAAGATGATCCTGAAGCTGGAGATTAGGGGATAAGATTGGAGATGGCTTGGAAGAGGTGGGGTCTGAGCAGGCCTATCAGGATAGGTAGGATCTGGGTAAGTGGAGGAAAGTAAGGTTTCTCTATCAAGTGATCCATCTTAACTGCCAGGAGGTACAAGTGGGTGGCAAAATGGTGGGGGTGGAAATTGCTGTGGCAGCAGTTCCCAAGTGGCACATACAAGGCCCAGACCTATTTGCTCTGGAGACATCTCTTGGGGAGGAGAACTGTAGTTGTCATTTAGTTTGTCTCCTGGAGAATCTTATATTTTGTATGAGGACATTTCTGTATTGAAATGTTCTGCTTTTGAAATATCGACCTGAAAAGTTAGGGGGATAAAGTGAGCAGACACTTTGGAGTAGACATAGGTAAAACTAAATATTTAGGCCTCATTAGATTTCTTTGCATTTACTCTTTCTCTAGAGGATAGTGTAAATGAGGAACATATAGCTGAGTTCTAGGGGTTTTAATCTACTTATGGTTTGCTTTACAGACTGACATTTTAAATCATCCTAGCCAGTGAATATATTAGTCATGACTCTGAGGCTGATGGTGGGGGAAAATGTCATTTTATGAAACTAGGGGCAATCCTTGGGTGGGCAAAGCAGATGGAATTGGGGAAAAAATGAACAGGTTAGGGTAGGGCCAAATAAAAAATACTGAAAAGCATGTACAAATGTCATTAATTCAAAGTTTCTCAGAAACTAGGTAACTAAGGAGTTACTGAAATATATCAAATGCTTTTCCAGTCCCTGGCTGGGTTCTCTTTTGGTAATGAGTCTTGCTGCAGTCCTTTCCTCTCTCAGGATGGAGACCTGCTCAGGGCAGAGTCTCCAGTAGGCACTCTAGATGTACGTGTACGTGGAGTGAGAAGTAAGTACAGTGTGATTACCTCAGTTATGGCAGTGATTTGAAATTGAACATAAAGAAAAAATAATTCTCAGTTTGATTTTAAGAAAAGAAAATTTAAAAAATAGCCATTCTCAGCCTTAAAGAAGAATGAACTTATGGCATTTGCAGGTAAATGGATGGAGCTGTAGAATATCATGCTAAGTGAAAAAAGCCAATCCCAAAAAACCAAAGGCTAAATATTTTCTCTGATAAGTGGATGCTAATTCACAGTAAGAGGAGTTGTGGGGAGGGGGTAGGGAAAAATAGAGGTGTTTTGGATTAAGCAGAGGGGGGTGAAGGGAGGAACAGAGGTAGGGAGTAGATAGTAGAATGAATTGGACATTATTACCCTATGTACATAGATGATTACACAACCAGTGTGATTCTGCAACATGTACAACCAGAAGAATGAGAAGTTATACTTCATTTATGTATGTGTCAAAATGCATTCTACTTTCTAGTCCTTGATCCATTTTGAGTTGAGTTTTGTACAGGGTGAGAGATATGGGTTTAGTTTCATTTTGCTGCATATGGATTTCCAATTTTCCCAGCACCATTTGTTGAAGAGGCTGTCTTTTCTCCATTGTATGTTTTTGGCTCCTTTGTCAAGTATGAGATACCTGTATTTATGTGGGTTTGTCTCTGTGTCCTCTATTCTGTACCATTGATCTACCTGTCTATTTTGGTACCAATACCATGCTGTTTTTGTTACTATTGCTCTGTAGTATAGTTGAAGGCCTGGTATTGTGATACCCCCTGCTTCGCTCTTCTTGCTCAGAGACCCTGCACCTAATAGAAGAGAAAATAGGTCCAAATCTTCATCACGTTGGCCTAGGACCAGATTTCCTTAACATGACTCCCAAAGCGCAAGAAATAAAAGCAGGAATCAATGATTTGGATAGAGTCAAACTAAAAAGCTTTTTCTCAGCAAAGGAAACAATCAGCAATGTGAAGAGAGCCTTCAGAGTGGGAGAAAATCTTTGCCACACACACTTCGGACAGAGCACTAATCTCCAGAATCTACCAAGTACTCAAAAATCTTTACACCACGAACACCAATAACCCAATCAATAAATGGGCCAAGGAAATGAAGAGACACTTTGCAGAGGAAGATCTACAAGCAATCAACAGATTTATGAAAAAATGTTCAACATCCCTCGTTATAAGAGAAATGCAAATCAAAACCACCTTAAGATTTCATCTTACCCCAATTAGAATATCTTTTATTAAGAATACAAGCAACAACAGGTGTTGGCGAGGATGTGGGGAAAAGGGTACACTCATACATTGCTGGTGGGAGTGCAAGTTGGTGCAGCCATTCTGGAAAGCAGTGTGGAGATTCCTTAGAAAACTTGGAATGGATCCACCATTTGACCCTGCTATCCCACTCCTTGGCCTATACCCAAAGGACTTAAAATCAGATTACTACAGTGATGCAGCCACATCCATGTTCATAGCTGCTCAATTTACAATAGCTAGATTGTGGAACCAACCTAGATGTCCTTCAATAGATGAATGGATAAAGAAACCGTGGTATATATACACAATGGAATGTTACTCAGCCATAAAGAAGAATAAAATTATGGCATTTGTAGGTAAATGGATGATGTTGGAGACTATTATGCTAAGTGAGATTAGCCAATCCCAAAAATCCAAAGGCCGAATAGTCTCTCTGATAAGTGAATGATGATGCATAATGTGGGGTGGAATGATGGCAAGAATGGAGGAAGGATAGATAGCATAGAGGGAAGGGAGGGGTGGGGTCGGGGTGGGGGGTAAGAATAATAACAGAATGTGTGACAGACATCATTGCCCTGTGTACATGTATGAATGCACAGATGGTGTGACTCTACTTTGTGTACAGCCAGTGAAACAATAGCTGTACTCCATTTGTGTTCAATGAATCAAAAAATTAAATAAAAAGAAAAAAAATGCATTCTACTGTCATGTATAACTAATTAGAACAAATAAATACCATTTGTGGACAGTGAAGATTAAAAAAAAAAAAAAGCCATTCTGTAGTTGGTGTGGTGGAAATACATGAGGGCAGATGGCTGAGTCATTCCATCAATCCTGCACTAGAACAGATTTTGCAATACCACTGAGAATACATTTGAAATGGTCCCAAAGAATCAGGGACATAGTAGAAGAGTTTTGTTGCAATTAGTATCCTCTGTGCTGTATCTACACTTTGATTCAGTGTATTTTATTTGCCCCTTGCAGCCACCCAGTGAAATATTTAGTGCAATTGTTACTTGGACCTGGAGAGACTAAGTTACTTGCCAGAAGACATGTGAAAGTGACATAACTCAGAACTCTGATGGTTCCAGAAACCTCTGTCAGGTCCCCCTATGAAAATCGTGAACTTTATTCCGTCACCTTTTTAGTACCTCAGACCATTGGAGTGTGGATTCAGGGGTGCTGTGGAGTGAATGTATCCTCCCAGATGGATGTGTTGAAACCCTAAGTCCCAAAGTGATGGATTTGCATATGGGGCCTTTGTAAGGTAATGAGGTGATGAAGATAGAGCCCTCATGAAGTTAGTGCCACTATGAGAAGAGACAGGAGAGAGCTTTTTCTCTCCCTCATTCCCAGTCTGGAGCTTGCTTTTTCCTCTCTACCATGTGAGAATACAATGAGAGAGGGCCATCTGCAAGAAGAGAGCCCTCGCCAGACACTGAATCTGCTGGTGTCCTAATCTTGGACTGTTCAGTGTCCAGAACTGAGAGAAATTAATGTTTGTTTTATAAGCCACTCTGTGTGTGTGTGTGTGTGTGTGTGTGTGTGTGTGTGTGTGTTTTAATGCGACTGCAACTAAGACAAAGAATATGGGAGAATTTGTTCTTTTCCCAGTATGTTAGCACATGAGCCGTAGTGGTTAAAAATATACCAGAATGAACTTTGAAGAGGAAGAGCTGTCGCAAAAATGCAGTTAGGTGCATTTAGGGCCGGGGAGGTGTGCATATGGTGGGCAGTGGCCAAGTGTCTGTATGATACCCAGCTCTGTTCTGAACACCAACACCCAGAGACACCAGTTTGTCTTCTGCTTCCCTTTCCTTTCAGCTTCCAACATCAGTTAATTGTTTTGATGTTTACTTTATGGGATCCATTTAAGACATGGTGGGTCTGGTATTCACTCTCACTGGGATCACTGAATATGCATTTCTCTAACATCAGAGCAAAGTCCAGGTAGTTCTGAATTATGGAGAAGTACATTTGCAATGGCAAAAAGGCAAATCAAGACAGGATGTCATAGTTTTGTGGTCATTTGTTTGGATTTCCATACTCAATCCTATCCTTTCTACTCTGAACTAACCCTTCTGTGAGTGCTGAACATCCTTGAGTTCTTTGTGAGTAGTTACTGCTGGTGGGACAGGTATTAACATTTTAGGATGGTGAGAGGACCAAAGCCAAGGACATCCACAGTTGTGTTCAACAGTATGGAGCAATGGCAGAGGTGTCAATTCATTTTCCAGCCCAAGTTACTATTGACCTGATTTTAACCTTAATAGCCTATAGGGTTCAAGACCCAGGGAAGTATTACCACTAGAGTCTGGCAGTATGGAAGCTCTGCTTGGCTGTAGTCTTGATCGTGTTCTCAGCTCTGGCCCCAGGTTAGCCACCTTGGCCAGATACATTTCCCTGCTTGTTGCTGGAATGCCTGAAGAGCCCATCCTAGACTTCCTCGACAAATATTTTTAAGTTGACCCAGGCATTACTGTAATTCAAAAATGGCAACTTATGAGCTAATTTTCCATTAGCAGAGATGATTTGCCTGATCCAATTCTTTCACCCTCATGCTTTGGAAAGTAGGATCCTGAAGGAGTCTAAAGACAGCCTTGGGAGACCAAAACCAAAGAAGGATTTGAGGCAATCCAAGTGAAAAGGGTATTTAGAGGAGAAATGGAGAAGAAGAGAGAGACAAGTTTCCCACCTCCTGAGTTTTGCCTGAGTCAGGCTGGAGAGGCTGAGGCCCCAGGCTCATAACCTTGACAGTATTTTTGAGTCTCCAGGCTATGCATTTTCCTAAATTAATTCAGTACTAGGTACTCATAACTAACTTACAGATCTGATTGTTGTTACCTCAGTAATAACTAGATTGAGTTAGAGGGTATGATGCTGTACGAGAACCCCCATCTGCTTTCAGTCCCTGTCGCAAACCCAATAGCAGGGTCATCTGAAGCCCCCAATTATATTGGAAAGGCAGAAACAAAGTCCAGCGAGAGAAGCAGGTTCAAAATTACTTTCTACAGCCTTACCAGCATGTCCTCAAGAGCTCCAGCCTGAGAGAGTCATCCTTCCCAGTGATGCCCTTTCTTGGGTCACTAGAAGACATTGATTGGTCTTTTGTTGGATCCTAGGACACACAGATCTGTCCTGACTAGTTTGTCAGCTCTGCCTAGGGGTTCCCCAGTCTCCCTGTTGTGATCATCCTGTGGTTTCTTCTTAGACTGCTCCTCCCAGACCTGCTTAACACCAGGCGTGGGCATGGGCCTCGCCCTGACCTCTCTTGCATCTCCAGCACAACTGAGACAAGCAGGCAGAGTTGAACAAGGTTTTACCCAACCCTTGGGGATGTGTCCAGTCATTGTGGGACATAAAAGAACTTTAGAGCTAGGCACTGCTGCTCCTGGTTCACTGGCTGCTACTTTTCACTCCATCTCAGGACCAGACTTCCCAGCCAACAGGCCTAGGCTAGATGAAGTGAAAACCCCCTCCCTCCTAACCCCTCCTCTCCCTCTTCTCTTTTCCCTCTCTTCTCCAATTCTCCCCTCCAGCCTATACTCTCTGCAGAGGTTCCCCTGCTCTCCGTGAAGACTGTCCTCATGTCTGAAGGCTCAACATCTCAGCCTGAAGCCTCCATGCTGAGATGGCTCCCTGGTTTCAGGCTGCCACTGAAAATGGATAGGCATTTACCTTAGATCTGCTTGACCAAACTGTGTTCCAAACTGTGTTTCCCAGGACAAGGGGAGAATCTTCCAAAGGAAAAAGAAAATGCAGTGCACATAAGAATATAGAAAAAGCTTCTGATTCCCCAAGTGCTACCTTAATGCTTTCATTTTGTTTCATGCAAATGGGCACCTGGGAATCGAGCTTGCCCTTCCCCCTTTTTACTCATTCTATCACCTTTCCCACCTAAGAAAGCTGAATTTGGATAATCAGTAAGACACAGTGTTCAAATTAGGTCTCTAGTGTTTTGAGTAAATCAGCCTTTGTAGTCTTGAGATATTAGGTGGCGTTGATGTTTGCAATCTCATTTTTCAATATTTGGTTTCTCACTGCACTTGATAGAGCAAAGTTGCATGAAGTTTTCACTAGCCAACCACATGACAGCATTAGCCACCAGAAAATTTTGATCCCAGCCTGGAAGATCCTATTAACAGGTCAACTTAATTAGCTGTAGATGACCTGAATTCAGGATTAAGATTTTCATCACTATTGTAATCAACATTGATTAACTACATCACCCTTGATATGCAAGGTCATAAGTAAAAGCAAAGAGTCAATTTCATGTCTAATTCCTCTTCATAGTCCTGGCACTGCTGTTTACTTAAGCTTGCAGCTGGAGACTTTTTTAATGGCTGCATTATTAGCTTTGATCCAGGAGATGGCACTGTGCTTTTCATTTGGGGACTGCTGTGAATTTTCAAATTGCTGACTCCCATAGGCTGCCGTATAGAATAAGGCGGTGCATTGTGAACTTCATGATGTAATGTGTTCATTGGCCCACTACATCAAAACATTAGCAGAAATCAAATTTGAATTATAGTAAGGTGGTTGCATAAATTCATAAAGTTACATATTTTTATCAAATAGTGAATATGATGGTACTGGATATTCAGGAGATAAAATAGAAATATAAAAAGCCATCATCACTTTATATGTGGACTTGAAGGACTAATAAAAATGAAACAAAAGAAATATTCGTCAAATGTTCAGGAGTTAGGAGAAAAAAGTAATTACTGTGGTCTGACATCAGCAAGATTTCTGAGCTGCAGGTGGCATTTAAGAGAATTGGTAGGGACTCCTTCACAGAAGATGGTGAACTAAGGATATTCATTTTTATCTTCTCTCCTTGGATCCTATTAAAATAATAGCAAACAATTACAGAAGGATAAATCAAACAGCAAAAAGTACAGAGCATTAGGAAATGAGACTGTGGTGAACTTTGAAAATATGAGGTGAGGGAATTATAGAAAGGATTTTTATGAAAGACATACTACAGGTGTTATGGGGTGAATCGTATTCTCTGCAGATTCATATGTTGAGGTTTTCACCCCCAGGACTTCAGAATGTGATTATATTTAATGATGGAGTCTTTAAAGTAGTAATGAAGTTAAAATGAGGTCCTTGGGGGATGAACCCTAACATGATTATTGTCCTTGAAAGGAGACTAGGACACACATGGTCAGAGGGAAGGCCATGTGAAGACACAGGCAGAAAACACAAATCTGTAAACTAAGGAGGTAAGTGTTGAGAAGAAACTGACCTGCTTATACCTTGATCTCAGATGACTCCTCCTCCTCCTCCTCCTCCTCTTCCTCTTCCTCTTCTTCTTCCCCTTCCTCCCCCTCCTTCCTTCTTCCTTCTTTCTTCTTTTCTTGGCACCAGGGATTGAACCCAGGGACACTCAACCACTAAACCACATCCCCAGTCCTTTTTAAATTTTATTTTAAGACAGGGTCTCTCTAAGTTGCTTAGGGCCCTGCTAAGTTGGTGAGACTGGCTTTGAACTTTTGATACTCCTGCCTTAGCCTCCTGAGTCGCTGGGATTACAGGTGTGTGCCACTTTGCCTAGCAATCTCAGACTTCTAACCTCCAGAATTGTGAGAAAATCAGTGTTTGTTCTTTAGGCCACCCAGTCTGTGGTACTTTGTTACAGCATCCTTAGCAGATGAATACAGAGGATACTCTATATTCTAGGCTCTGGCTAGGGAACACCCGGTGCAGTAAAGTATAGGTGTCTCCTACTGATTTTGGGAAATTTCCAGTTATTATTGCTTCAAATATTTCCTCTGTTCCTTTGTCTTTTTCTTATATGTATGCTATACCTATTTGAATTATCCCACAGTTCTTCAATATTTTGTGTTTTTCATTCTTTTTTTCTTTGAATTTGGGTTTGGGAAGTTTTGTGTTCTATATTTAAGTCTGTGATCCATTTTGAGTTAATTCCAGTGAAAATCGCTCTGAGGAGTGTGCTGGCTTGATCTTCTGGCATTTTGCTGAGTAAGAGTAGCAAAGGTAAACACCCTTGCCTTGTACCCAGTCTTCATTCTTTCACCATTGAGCATAATGCTGACTGTAGTTTCTTGCAGATATTCTTTATCACATTGAGGAGAGCCTATCTATTATTTTGAGACTTTTTATGAAGAATGAGCATTGAATCATTTCAAAGGCTTTTTCTGGAACAATTGTTATAATCAGAAGATTTTTAAAATTAGCCGTTATTATGATTGATTGCATTGATTTTTCAGATGTTGAACTAGTCTTGTACTCCTAGAATAAACCCCACTGGGTCATGGTTTATATTTCATTTTATAATGCTGAATTTTATTTGCTAATTTTTTAAAATGAATTTTTTTATATTCATATTCCTGAAGGATATTGGTCTATAGTTCTTTGGGGGTGATCTGTTTTTGCTGTCAGAGTAATATAATCTTCAAAATGAATTGGGAGTCAAATGTGGTGATTGATGGCACACGTCTGTAATCCCAGCTATTTGGGAGGCCAAGACAGAAGGATGGCCAATTTGAGGTCCACCTGGGTAACTTGGTTAGACTGTTGTCTCAGAACAAAATGAAAATGGTGGCAGATGTAGCTCAGTGGTCGAGTGTTTGCCTAGCATGTATGAAGCCCTGGGTTTAATCCCCAGCATTAAAAAATGAAAAATAAATATTCTTTATGTTTTGGTAGAGATTAGATAGAATTGATGCTAATTCTTATTTAAACATTAGGTCAAATCTCTAGTGAAACAATGTGGGCTGACAGATTTTTTTTTTTTTTTTTAGTTTTAAAATTGCAGTTTCAATTTTCTTAATATTGTAGGATTATTCAAATTATCTATTTCATATGAGGTGATGTATGGTAGTTTGCATTTCTTGAGATTTTGAGCCTTTAATCTAAATTTGATCTAGTTGTCAAATTTGTGTGTATAGAATTGTTTTTAGTATCCCCTTATTATCCTTTAACGTAGAGTCTGTAGGGATAGACTGCTTCATTCCTGATATTGGCAAATTGTGCCTTCTTTTTCTCGGTATAATTTCAACTCTTTTAAGTTTGTTGAAGTTTGTATTATGTCATTCCTAAAACACATTTTCTTTTTTTTTTTTTGGAACCAGGGATTGAACTCAGGGTCACTCAGCCACTGAGCCACATCCCCAGCCCTATTTTGTATTTTACTTAGAGACAGGGTCTCACTGAGTTGCTTAGGGCCTTGCTAAGTTGCTGAGGCTGGCTTTGAACTCGCAATCCTCCTGACTCAGCCTCCCAAGTCGCTTGGATTACAGGCGTGCGCTACCACACCCGGCCTAAAACACATTTTCATTGGACATAGAATTCTTGGTTGACCGTTCTTTCCTTTCAATACTGAAAGTATTTTGCTACTTCTTTCTGGCTTCCATGGTTTCTGATGAGAAATCTGTCAATTTTTTTTCCTACAGGTAAGTTGTCATTTTTCTCTGCCTGCATTTAAAATATTTTACTTTTTATTTAGTTTTAAGATATTGAATTGTGATGTGAGGTGGCATGAATTTTGTTTGTTTGTCATGTTTTGGGGTTACTCAGCTTCTTGAATTTGTAGGTCTTTGTCTCTTGTCAAATTTGGGGATTTTCCAGCCATATTTTAAAAAGTTATTTTTCAGGCTTGCCATCTTTTCTGTCTCCTGAATCTCTGAACCAATTAATTTAGTTTTTTATAAAGTCCCACAGGCTCTTAAGACTGTTTATTTTCTTCAATCTATTTTCTCTGCATTTTTCAGACTGAGTAATTTGCAGTTGTATCTTTCAATTCACTGCTTCCCCCATGTTTCCTTCTCTTCCTATTCACTGAGATTTTTGTTTCAGTTATTTTATTTTTCAGTTCTAAAATTTCCATTTGGTTCTTCTTTATAACTTTTATTTCCTATTTTTATTTGTTTCAAGCAGATTTGCAATTGTTTATTGAAGCATTTTTGTCCTGGCTGCTTTAAAAATCTTTGTAAGATCATTCTAACATCTCTGTCATCTCAGAGTTGATATCTATTTCAAATAGTTTGAAAATTTCCTTTTTCTTTTTAAGTGATTTTAGAAGTTGGACCTGGACATTTCATATGATATGATATTTGAATCTTAAATCCTGTTTTAAGAGCTGATTTAAAGTGACACTTCTTTGGCATGGGAGAAACCAGCTTCTATTGCTAAGCAAGGGTAGAGGTCCATGGCACCCACTCAGTCTGTGTTGACATCTGAGAGGAAGAGGCCTGGAGGCTCCTTACTACTGATTGTTTCCTTGTGTGGTCTCCAGTGACACTGTGGGAGGGTTGGTCTTATTCTTGCTGGTGTGAAAGTCTTCACTCTCCATTAGGCCTCCTCGGACACTACTCCATCTGGGAGTGGAATAGGCATTTCATTACTGCTGGGAAGGAGTAAAAGTCGTGGAGCCCCATGTGGTATCCACTGTGAAGGGTGATGTGCTTGTTATTTGCCAGCAGGGATAAATTTGGTGCTCCTAATTTGACATTCTCTGATACCACTCCCTTAGGTGTTGGAACTCCTCATTAGAAACTTTTGAGAGTGGGAGCCCATCAACTTTTGCTTTGTGAATGATGGTAGGGCCACAGATTTTTCTTTGATATTTATTTGGAGTAGAGAAATTGTTATCTGAAAGTGTCTGTCGTAATCAGCTGATCCTTTAGAGAGAGAAGGCTTTTGGGGGTCTTATTTTGTAGTACATGCCCATTGGTGTTTCACAGTTGCTGGGCATACAGCTCTGTTTAGGATGTGAGGCAAAATGAAAGTCTAGGGAATTCATAGTATGGTCTTTGTGTCCTAGGTTTCTTAGTCCATCTGGCTTCTTCCTTCTGCTTTTCAGAATCATCTTATATTTGATTTATATGTAATATCCAGGGGTTTAGAGTCATATTTAGGAGAAAAAATAGGGAAAAGTATATCTACCACTAATTGTTCTAAAATATTTTATGTATTTTATTTTATTTTTTTCCAGTGCTGGGGATTGAACCCAGGGCTTTGTACTGGCAAGGCAAGCACTCTACCAACTGAGCTATATCCCCATCCCTATGTATTTTATTTTTAAACTCCATGCTATCTTCTGAATGTTTGCCCCATGCCCCAAATTCTTACATTGAGTCGCCAAGTTAATGGAATTAAGAGGTAGTTTGGGAGGTGGTTGGTCATCATGGCAGAGCATGAATGAGATTAATGCCCTTAGAAAGAGGCCCCAGAGAGCCACTTTGCTCCTTCCACCAAGTGAGGAGGCAGTAGGGGGAACCATCTATGAGAGAATGGGCTCTCACCAAACATGGAATCTACCAGCACCTCTGTAATGGACTTAACAGCTTCTAGAACTGTGAGACATAATTTTCTGTTGTTTATAAGTCATTTAGTTTATAGTAATTTGTTATAGCAGCCCGAAAGGACCAAGATAATCTGCACTGTCCTCGATTCCTTACTTTCCCTCCTTCCGCATTGCTAAGTCCCCTTGTATCTTTGAAACATTTCAAATGCTCTCCTCTCCATCTTCACTTCCATGAGCTTAGGTCAAATCACCTTCTTCATAGGTTACTACAGGATCCTCCTGATTGGTCTCCCTGCTTCCATTCTTGCCCTCACAAATCATTTTCTGCATTAGTCAGAGTAAACTTTTTAAAACTTGAATCAATCCTTTTTACAACCTGATTAAGAACCTCTAAAATAGGTTTTACTTACACTTTGAATGAAATATGAACTCTTTATCATAGTCCATTAAACCTTCATGTGATATACCCCCAATTTCTGCTACTGCATCTCTTCCACTCCTCCCCTAAGTATCATTCCCATTATACTTGCCTCATTTTTCTTGAGTACTTCAATCTTATACTTGCTTCAGGGCCTTTGCACTTGAAATTGCAGAGCCTAGACTGTTCTCTTCCCAGATCTTCACACAAGGTTACTTCCAGTTATGGATGAAACAGCTTACACATCACTTCCCTTACCTAAGTACCTTTCTTTATCAATACCCTGTTTAACTTTCGTTAAAGTCTTCATCTCTAATATTTTCTGGCACGGTTATTGTTTACTAGCCATTAGCTTTTTTTTTTTTTTTTTTTTTTTTCTCGCTGAGTCACAGACTCCATGAGATTAAGATTCAAAGATGACGAATCAAGGGCATTGAAGAGTGTCTTAGTTCCTTTGGGCAAGTATAACAAATTACTATAAACAAGGGATTTATAATTGCCTGTGTTGTTTATTGGAATACACTGGGAAAAGTTTCTAAATAATCTTACTAAATAGATGGGTTTAATCAACTCCTAATGAGCTGATTATATACAAAGGTCTGCACTGAGTGCAGGACAATATTTTACATTTGACACACCCTTAAATCTGGACACTGACTTTTGTTGTGGATACCTTTGTCATTTTTTATAGAGGAGGGAACTGTGACTTGGAAAGATTCATTCAGTACTTCTCCCAAGTTAATGAGTTCAATTCCACCAACTTGCCTCAAGGCACTTGGATGCCCGGCACAGTGCTGGACAGTAGGAATATACACAAGAATGAATTAGGGCTCTTGCCTTCCTATGGGTCACAGTCTACTATGAGAGACAAAGCACAAGCCACCAGTTGAACCACAACGTGTGAAACAACTGCTATAAGCCTTGTTCCAAAGGTAGGAAACAAAACACTAACAGATAAAGAATTATGTGGCTAATTTTGCTGGATGGTAGGGTGGAGATTTTGAAAAGCTTTACAAAGAAGTGACATTTGACTTGGTCTTCAATGAATAGGATTTTTCCAGGTGCTGAAGAGGTGATAAGAGCTGTCCAGACAGAGAGAAGAGGGATGTGAAAGCAGAGAAGCTGGAAGGAACTCACATCCTGAGTTAACTGTTCGAGAGCAGGCTGGGCGTTACTAAAGTCAGTATGAAAGTGAATCTGGCTGCAGAACTGTATGAATAGACTTAATTTTCTGAATAAATGAATTTTTGATCTATCTCCAAGAGTCAGTAAAAGTTCACTTTGCCTAATATTTGCACTCCTGATCTTTCTGTGCTTTCCTTCAATTAGCCTCTCTATTTGGATGAACTGTGACGGCAGCTTGGTGAAATGGGGGTACCGGCACAGTGAACCCACACATGGCCCAAGTTTGCTTGTGCTGTATTTGGGCAAGCCTTTCTTTCTGTCTGCCAATATGACCACCTGGCATGAAATCCCTGAACTAGGCCTTCTTTATTGTGGATTAAACCTGATTGTTTGGAACACAAATATCACTGGGAAGGGAAACACATAAAAGTATGAAGGTTAATAGCTTCATAACTAATAATTTGTGCTGATGGGCACGGTGGTGCACACCTGTGATCCCAGCTCCCCAACCTCGGGAGGCTGAGGTAGGAAGATCTCAAGTTCGAAGCCAGCCTCAGCAACTTAGTGAGGCCCTAAGCAACTCAGTGAGACCCTGTCTCAAAATAAAAAATAAAAAGGGCTGGGGGATGTGACTCAGTGGTTAAATGCTACTGGTTCAATTCCTGGTACCAAAAAAAAAAAAAAAAGAAAAAAGAAATAATTTGTGTCTTCCTTCTGTGCTTGCTGCCCACTGTCCACAGAACCTTTAGCTGTGGGGAGAAGGATAGGAAGGAGAGGGATGAGTGCCAAATAGATGCCAGATTTGAACCTGTATGCTCTGGTACTTGTGAACTTTGATCTTCTCAACTCGAGTCTTTTATTTTAGAGATTGAATCACTGAGGCACACTGCTAACAGTAGCAAAACTGGAATTCAAAAACATGTCTACTTTTGAAGCTACGTTGCCTCTCTTCATCCACCTCTTGCAGTGGTATGGGGTCACTTGGGAGGTGAGGTGGGAGCAGGGTTAGAAAAAAATGGAAAAGATATAGGGCATGGAGGTCACACTTCAACCCTGAGAACAGAATGCCTTTCTGGCCCAGGTGTTGCCTGTTTGACCTTGTCTCTCTCTATAGCACTTGGAGGGGTAGAAGCATTGTCTAGATAGGCTGATAGAAATAAGAAAAATAAGAATGTGTAAAATAAAAATGTGCCAGGCAGCTATTTGAAGTGGCCGTATGCTTGCTTCCTATGGTGAATCCACAGCTTGGAGATAAACAGAAATTTTTTTTTTGTCTGCTATCATAAGCAGCATAAGGGAGGGCAAAATATGAACCAGGCTAACAGAGTTAGATATAGAGTGGCACGAATCTATCATCCATCATCCTTGGGAAACCTGGCATGATTCTTTGCCGAATTGCCTCCCTACTCATACCTGGGTCCCCTGGAAGCAGCTAGCATGACTCTTTAGAATTCATCACCCAAGCTGGATGTGGTGGCACATACCTGTAATCCTAGTGACTTGGGAGGCTGAAGCAGGAGGATCGCAATTTCAAAGTCAGCTTCAACAATTCAGTGAGGCCCTAAGCAACTTAGTAAGACACCTGTTTCAAAATAAAAAAATAAAAAGGGCTGGGGATGTGGCTCAGTGGTAAAGCACCCTGGGTTCAATCCCTGGTTTTAAAAAAAAAAGAATCTGTCACCCAGGAATGAGGACTCCAGTCCACAGGGATGTGGCTCCTCCTGTGTGCTGTATATTTTGTCCTCTAGAGACTGAAGAGGACCATTCATTCAGCCAAACAAGGAAGCTACTGTGCAAATGGTGAGTAGGGGCACCATGCACGCCCCCAGCAATGGTGTGGCCATCCACTGCTTGTGTTGCAGGCATGCAGCATCATGACAAGGCCTCTGATCTGCAGTTCTCTGCAGCCCTGGCTGCCCTGTCAGGCTCTCACACAGGTGAAGGAAAAACTCTGAGCCTTGGCTCAGTGTTGGGGTCTCCGTTTGCTACCAGACACACCCTTCTGTACCTTCTTCCCTAGAACTGGAAGCTGCATTGTTCACCTTCCTTAGACAACTTATTCAGTGACTATTAACACGAGCCTTGGACACATCACCAAGGTTGCAGATGCAGTGATGAAGGAGACAGTGCTACTCACTGCTGCATGGAAATCAAGCCTTGGGGCCAGTGTCAGGTGAAATCACTCCTTATTCTCTCCAGTCACAAGAGCCTCCTTTCTACCTCCTGAACAGGCCTCAGGCCCTATCCTGGGATTATCTTTCCCCAGATCCTCATACAGTTGCTCCTTTATTATTCTATAGGTCTCAACCCAAATGCTATGTCCTAAGAGGGGTCTTCCCCAGGCCTCCAGGCTGAAGCTCTACTCTTGCTCTCAGCCACACACAGACACCTGGTCACTCTCCAGGCAGCATGTTTGTCTGCTTGTCTGATTGCATTATCATTAGCTGATACATCTTTTTCATTTATTGGGTTTCTTGTTTCTTTTCTGTTTCCTCACCTCTAGAATATTAGCTTCTCACAAACAACAACATTGTCTGTTTCCTGTACTCCTAACTCTTTAGCTTGGAATGGTCTCTAGTGGTTGTTCATTGCATATTTGTTGAATGGATGAATGAACCATATCATCCCTGCCTTTGTGTTTACAGTTTAGCAGGGTGGAATAGCACCAGAGCTTAGATGAAGAATCAGACACTGGAGGTTTAAGTCCTGGCTCTGCAGCTAATGACTCAAAATCCCCAGACTTTAAAACTGTCATCTTTAAAAAGGGGATAAGTGTATCACTTATGAAGTGAAGATTAGATAATTTATCTAAAGTGCTTGGCATGGGGTTTGCAACATAGTGACAATAAATGTTGTCTTTTGTTATTCCTGGGCAGTGAGCTTACCATATGAGCATAACAGACTATGTGAAGGAATGCAATAAAATATAAGTGGGACCAGAGGGGAAATGGAGGATCACCTGCTCCAGATGAAGTGACATCCATTTCAGACAGATTTCATTAAGGAGCCAGACCCATCCAGTTAAGCTCATGACCCAAATCAACAAGCCAATTTGAAGGAAGGATATTGGTGCCAAGGGTCCTTGTACCAGGAGGATCATATCCAGGTTTTCCTTGGCCCTGCAGCTCTTGTCTACTCACTACAGCCTAGAACCAGGCTCTTGGTTACAGTGGAGGCAACCAGTCATGTGGCAGTGAGCCAACCATGGTTTGGGATGCTGATGAGCAGCTTCAATAATCTGATATGGTGGAGAATCACATTCCCTTGTTCAGAGTTGGGTCACGTACTGGAGGAAATATCCTAGCCCTTTATCTGCTGTCAGTTCCGATTTCATGCTTCTTTCTGCATGCTCTATCTAAATTAAATCTCCACTCCATTTGGGAGCCCTCTGGCTTTTAAGTCCTATTTTTGGAATAGTAGTCAAGACTTGAATCTCCTGAAAAAGAGCCCTTGTGGACTGGACTCCTCCAGGCACAGCCTGCTCTGCATACTCACTCAGACCTCCATGGCTCTAAGGGTGCTTTCTTTTTTCTCTTGCCACTGGGAAATTGCTCAGCCCGTGACACCAGTGGTGTCTTCAATCCACAACTTCATCCACCAGGAATGTCAGACCTCTCCCACAGGGCTCTGAAGCCTGGGTCCCAAAGACGGCATTGAGTTTCAGCCTTTTAGGAGTATTTGGCTCTTTTTTGGATAAGTAGATTGATTCTCAGCAAAGAATGACATGCAATAACAAGCTCGGGGTCTGCAAGAGGTGGAAATGGATTAGAAGCTCAGGTTTATTTGCATGTGGAATTGAGACTGTTGGGAAGGTCAGATGTTAATAGTGCTATTTTCAGCAGAGTTGGGGATACTTGGAGAACTGATGGTGCTCCGGTGGGCAAAGTGTAGAGCCTCTCCCCTCTAGGACTCAAGGGACCTGACAGATGGGGATGTGTGGTGGGACCAAGGACCTGTGCCTTTGTTTTCCCTTAGAACACTGGCTGCTGACATCTGTGAACCTGGTTCCTAGGGTAGGGGGATTGAACTTTGCAAACAGTCTGTGAGTGGGCTCAACCCTCTTTTTTTTTGTTCCCTTCAAAAGAGCCTAGAAAGCTGGCATTTCCAAGAAGACTATTCCAAAATTCAAGGGCAAACATAAACTAGAAATAAAGAAGTATTAGAGATATAAGAAGTTCAATGTACACAATCAGGTCTTTGATGCCATCCCAAGTAGCTCCCTCCCAGGACTCCTAGGCCTGCACCATCCTGCTGTGTCCCCTTGAGTCCCTGTCTTAGTCTATTTTGTTCACAGATCTGGGAGCCTTCCTGCTGTGTCCTAATATGGCAGAAGGCATCACATGGCCAGAGAGGGTATGAGACTCCTGCACACTTAGTCTGTGACAGTGGAGTCCTTATGATCTTACATCTCCCCCTAGGACTCAGCTCCCAACACTTGTGCATGGGGGACTGTTGCCAAGGCATGCTTTTTGGGGGACACATCCAAACCATAGGTGTTCCCTGGTCCCAGTTCCTACACTGCCTCCATGTCGACTGTACTTTCTTCCCTGAAGCCAGAATCAGCTGCTCTGCAGTCAGCACTGGTTTTCCTGGATACTTTTGGTATTTCCAAGTCAAGGTCAGCAAAATTGCTAATTCTGTCTCTTGCCTAGAACTTCCCACTTGGTTCTAGATTCTGGTGTGAAGACTGGCCTTTCTCCATCCACCCAAGAAGATTTTTTCTGTATTTAGATGGGTATCTTTGTTCTTAACATGTCCAAGAGTAAAACCACACACAGAAAATTACCCATGAGAAATATCCAATTATGGTTTTTTGGAGGAATTCACTGATAGATGGTACTCCAGTGGGGGAAATCTGGAGAGAAGGCCTAGAAAGCATAATTTAAGAACTTTTCCCTCTTACTCAATTTCTTTCTCAGAATATATGTACTTTTTGGTATCATTCATCATATCCATGCATTTATTAATTGTTGCTGGTTATGCCTGTGAGCATTTGTAAACTTCTCAGTAAGTAGATAGCTTACTGTTTGGGCTATAACAGAATAACAAAATGCCATAAACCAGCTTATAGATAACAGAAACTTACTTCTCATGGCTCAGGAGGCTGGAAGTCCAAGACCAAGGCACCAGCACATTGGTATCTGGTGAGGACCCACTTTCTGGTTCATAGCCATCTTCTCTCCACATCTTTACATGGCCTCTGGCAAAGGAGCTTGCTGGGCTCTTTTTTAAGGGCTCTAATCCCATTCATGTGTCCTCAAAGGTCTCACTGTCAACATCTAATCGCCTTCAGACACCACCACATTAGGTGTTAGGATTTAACATGACTGTTGGGGGGAAACCAAAGATTCGGCCTGTGGCAGGGGACTTCCCACTTTGGATTGAGTGTGAAGAGTGTCATCTTTCTTCCACCTTTTGGGTGAGGTGGAAGGTATTTCCTCAATGTATGCTGAAGGAGTGCCTGGATTGGTTGTTTTTCACCTTCACTCTAAAAATCAACTTTGATATCTTTTATATCTAAGTGGGCCTCTTATTTTTCTACCAAACAGCATTAACAAACAAACAAACAACAAAAACAACAACACAGCAACAAAACCATTGCTTTCTTGCTTTTCCTTGACCCAGGGGCTGGCCATCCATCCATCATTATGACATAACCAGCGTTATTACATAGAGGAGCTACAATTCCAACAGCAAGCAAAGAAAGGTGGACATATTAGTTAACCTATGCTCTGTTTGCACATGTAATTTTTTTCATGTTTTAAATAGCAGTGAGTCTTTGCTGGAGATCTGAAAGGGCACTGAGTAGGGTGCTTGGAGGAGGTAATGGTTGATGTGGTGAAATGGGTTGGTACAGGCTGGTGTGGCTGAGGGATGGTGGGACATGAGCTCAGCAGCTATGGCAACAGTTGGGCAATTTGGGAGGGCACAGGAGGAAGGAAGGCTTTGCAGGCAGGGCAGTTTTTTGGGAGTGACTGCCCATGTTGAGGAATCGTAGAAGATGGAGTTGGAAACAGAATGGCAGATTGTTTACACTCTCAATATCAAACTGAGGAGGCTAAACTGTATTCTGGAGACAACAAGGAAGACTTTAGAGGGATTTGAGCTAAGAAGTAATTTGATGACCCTGTCTTTGGGAAATTGGTCTGGCCACAGTGTGTAGGATGGTTATATTAATTTTAATTGTGAATTGTAGACTGCAGTATGTTAAATGGAGAGGCTATAACACATCAACATTTTGTTTGCACAAGCATGACTCTTCTGTTGTGGCAGGAAAATTCTTTAGGATACTAATGGAATTTTTTTTCTCTCTCTGAATTTCCTTCTGTCTCTTATGCATTTAAGCAATTACTTGATGCTGTGCTCCTTATCCCAGGGAAGGGAATGTGTTAGAGATTTAATGTGGGAAGCTTCCTGGCTTTTGTTTTAGAAAGTCCAAACTTTGAGGGGCAGGGAAAAGATCCTGAAGAATCAGTAAAATTTCCTGGTCAGAAACCAAAGGGAAATATGAGTTCTCAGCAGGGCTGTGGTAATCTCAGTGACTAGGGGGGATGAGGCAGGAAGATGGCAATTTCCAGACCAGCCTCAGCAATTTGGTGATACCCTGTTTCTATCTACCTACTTATGTATGTATGTATGTATGTATGTATGTATGTATCTATCTATCTATCTATCTATCTATCTATCTATCTCAGTAGTATAGCACTCCTGGGTTCAATTCCCAATATTGCCCCCACCGCTGCAAAAAAGTGTGATTCCTCAAGGACTAGTGAAAGAAAATCTCTAACTAGCATGTATGGTCTGAAAGTCATACCTGTTATATAAGGTTGACTTAACTAAGATGAAAAATATTGGTTTACATGACTATTTGAGTATCTGATTAGAGGTAGTTTTCAACAGTCCATTTGTAAATCTGGATGGAGCATTTAGGCTCCTCACTATGGTGTGGTGGAAAAGCCCTGGGCTTAGGTGAGAAAACCTGTCTTACAGTCCCAACATTGTCTCACACTAGTAGTGTGACTTTAGGATAAAGTTGTCATCTAAATATAGGATATCCATTTAAATTTGAATTTCAGATAGTGAATAATAATTGGGACATATTTACACTAAAATATTATTTGGTACTTATTATCAATTTCAGATAAGCAACACATACTTTAATGTGTTTTATTATCTGAAATTTCAAATTTAACTGGGTGTCCTCTGTTTTCCCCCTAAATCTGCAACCATACTTGGGGAAGTCACCCAAACTTTTGAACCTTGAATTCTTTTATCTGAAGGATAGAACATGATAATATTTACTTTGTAGTGCTGAAGAACAGATCACATGAGATCACAATAGTTAAAGTGATTTAGAATCTGTAGTCTTATGCACTCCTAGAATAGTGTTATAATAGTTGTCTATATGGAGTAAGACAAACTTGGGCTTTAATTGTGCTACTTAATAGAAATTTCTTGGGTAATGGTGGGATGGGACAATAATGCCAGCTACCTTATAGCATAAGGTATGCTGCATACCTTAAGCATAAGGTATTCATGTAAGCCTGTGAGGCTTAATGAATGCAAAGTACTCTGAGCACCGAGCTCAATAAATAGCAGTTATTACTGCAGTTGTGCAAATATGATGAAATACTGTTACAGGACACAGGCCCTCCACAAAAATAAAGCAACGACAAGGCCCATTTTCCTACCTTGATTCTTGAAATCATGACAGAAAGATTTCAGTCATGTCACTCAGAGTAACAGGTATGTTTATTAGAAGGGATAGAAAAGGGGGAAAAGGGACACTTTCAAGGGAGAGAGTGGGGTCCTTTCAGAGAGGAGAAGATGGCACACTCCTTCTGCCTTCCAGTTTTATTGGGGGGTTCCAGGAAAGTTTCTAGAGTCTCACCCATGTTCACCTCTTGGCCCTTTTTTTTTTTTTTTTTTTTTTTTTTTTTTTAGTACTAGGGATTGAAACCAGGGGTGTTTAACCAATGAGCCACATCCCCAGCCCTTTTAATATATTTTTTATTTTGAGACAGGGCCTTGATAAATTGTTTAGGGCCTCACTAATTTGCTGAACCTGACTTTGAACTTATGATCCTCCTGCCTCAGCCTCCTGAGCTGCTGGAATTGCAGGCATGCACCACTGTTATGGGCTTCACCTCTTGACTTTTGACTGACAGCAGGATGACATCAGACTTTCAAGTCCCCACTGAGTATGACAACTCTAGGTCACTGGCCCATGTAGACCAGTTCTAATTGGCATATGATCTTACAGATTTTATAATTAGGGGGAATTATCCTTGTCTCTCTGAGTTCTGGGATCTTGTCTGTGTCAGAGTGACAGAAGTCCTCCCTTGAAGAGCAACTTGTTTTCTTTCTATGGCATTTAGGGCTTGCATTTCTCCTGCAGATAACAGGTAGTTTACTGAGGAATGTGACATATCGATGGACTTAAGCCAATCAGGGCTGCAGGCAAATTGCTTTTTAAAAGAGACGGCATGTGGGGGTTAGCACAGTGGGTGCAGTTTACAGAATTATTAACTGCATGTTCCCTCCACTCTGTCCCCATCAACATTATCAAAATGAATCAAGGAGATCTGGAAATGATTCACTGAGCCAAGAATGATTTATTGAGAGCTATCTTGATGTAATATCTTTTTCTTCCAGTTAGTTATCAGAAGAGGACAGGGACTGCCAAGTTTATTTAGGGAAGAAATTTACAAATTTTTCTGAGTATCTAAAAAGACAGAGACATCACCTTTGTGAGCATTTTTGAAGAGTCTAAAAAATTTGCCCAAATCTCGGCCCACTTCTGTGAACTCAGAAGAAATCAACAGTTGATGCTTATGTTTTACTCCAGGCAAAAACATCCCTCATAAACAAACTGTGGGCCCTCTGCAGCCTTAGATGTATTGACAGCCTGCGGCGAAAACTCTCCCTGTTTATTAAATGAAACAGACCCAATCTGGGTCACAGCATTAGCAAATGGTGAGCTGGCCTTGCCAGATCTCTCAAGATCCCTGAGCACAGAGGGAGAAAAAAGAATTAATCAAACAAAGTCTGGCAGCGGCATTTCAGGGGCAGCTCTGATACCTTTTAAAAGAGGAAAGCATTAAGATGTAACCACACAGAAAGGTAGAAACAGGAGCTAAATGTGAGTAGTGCCAGCAGCAATTTTTGAATTTGTTGAAAAAATATGATTTTTTATTTAACTGTATTTCATGGACTATCAGTGTTTAGTTTTTCAGAGACCCCCACGTTTGATGGAAAAGCGAACTGGTAGAGTGAGGGGCTGTCAGCCCCTCCAGCCAGCAGGTTCCTCCCCAGTCCCTCTTCTCTGTGGTCCTGGAACCCACTCTGGCTTGTGTTGCAGGTTTCTTTATGCTGCTTTCTCTTGTTTCTCTTCTTTTTTTCAGTTTTTCTCTCCTGTGTTTTCTTTGCCAATCTGTTCCATCCTAGAGACTTCAAAAATTTCAATTTCCATGTGGCTGTCTTATTAGTCACTTTTAGTATTTGGTAGGCTTAATTGCTGAAATAATTATGTCTTTTCCTGAACAGAACTGCTATGCCAGAGTGTGGAGTGGAGAAGTAAATATCTGTTGATAGCACTTGAAGGGTGATAAAAAGATTTACATCAATCAAGCTGCAGAGTTTGAACTGACATGTAAGATGCCCCTGGGAGGGACTGATTTTTTTTTTCCAGTTGAAGAACTTGTCATTTCTTTTCCTTTTATATTTGTTCAGGGACAATCAAGGCATATCAGTGAATTTAAAATGTGTAAGTCAATCAATTCTTTAAAAAGCAGTTGCTTTGAAGGAGTATAGTCCACAGAAGCCAGATTTATTTTCTTAACTAATGATAAATATTTTCTAATGTGGAAGGCTTATTATGTAAACCCTTCTGCATATGTAATGGTGTAATGGACTGAATATTTGTGTCCCCATCTCTAAATTCATATGCTGAAATCCTAATCCTAATATGATGGTATTATGAGATGGGGGTGTTTAGGAAGGTCACTGTCATGAGCTGCAACCCTCATGAAAGGAATTAGTGTTTTTATAAGAACAGATATCAGGCTGGTGTACACCTGTTGTCCCAGTGGTTTGGGAGGCTGAGGCAGGAGAATCTCAGGTTCAAAGCTAGCATCAGCAGCAGCGAAGCACTAAGCAACTCAGTGAGATCCTTTCTCTAAATAAAATACAAAATAGGGCTGAGAATGTAGCTCAGTGGTTGAGTACCCCTGAGTTCAATCCCCGGTACACACACACACACACACACACACACACACAAAAAGAACAGATACCAGAGCCTACTCTCTGTCTGCCCTTCCCCAGTTGAGGATATAATGAGCTGGCCATCTTTAAACCAGACACTGACTTCCTGGTGCTTTTATCTTGAACTTTCAGTTGCAGAAACTTGAGAAAGAAATTTCTATGTTTAAGTTACCCAGTCTATGGCAATTTGTTACAACAGCTAAAACTAACTGAAATAGAAATTGGTACTGGGAGTGGAGTGCCATTTAACTAATACAAACATGGAGTGGCTTTGGAACTGGTTAAAGAGTAGAGACTGCATGGGTTTTGAGGGGCATACTAGGAAATGCCAATGTTGACATGAAGGGACTTTTAAAGGTGATTCTGGGGGCTAGAAAGAAAATAGGAGAAGAGGAGAGAAAGTGTCCATTGTCTTAGAGAACACATAAATAAATGTGAACAGAATGTTGGTTTACATAGGGGTAGTAAGGGACATTCTGACAAGGTCTTAGAAGGAAATTAGGAATGTGTTGTGATCTGAATATATTCCCCAAAATTCATGTGCTAGAAACAATCCTCAGTGCCACAGTGTTGGGGTGTGGCCTTTGGGGAGGTGTGTGTTAATACTGCTATAAGAAGGGCTGTGTAGAGGGTTCTCTTCTGCCCTGTGTGGACACAGTGTTTCCTCTTCCGGAGGACACAATGTTCCAGGCACCATCTTGGAAGCAGAGAGCCTAGGCTTTAACCTACTTGTGCTTTGATTTTGGAATTCCCAGGCTCCAAAACTATGAGAAATAAACTTCTAGTCTGTAAGAATTCCCCAGGTATCCTGTTATAGCACCACAAAATGAACTGAGACAATGCTAGTGAGTCTGGACACTTGCTTAGAATGGAAAAGTCCATTTCCATTATACTTTCCAGAATCCATTTAGGTTTTATTCTTCGTTTCAGAAATGTAATTAACTTCCATCTAGGATTTTTAAGATCTCAATGAATTGTTGGTCTCACTAGGATAAATTCACCTAAGTCAGAATCAGTAATGATTAGTTTCCTTTGGAAAGGAGAAGAGAAATTAGGCACCATTTACTTCATTTTTAACAAGAAGAAGAAGGACCATTTAAAACAAAAACAAAACAAAACATTTCAGAGAAGGGTAGAATTAATCACAGGCTTACATTGCTCTTTCAGAAGCAATTCTTATCAATGAGCTCTTTGGGTAGTGGTGAGACACGAACAGCCTGGCAATAAAACCTGCAGGATGGAGGTCCTAGACAGGATGGTGGTCCTAACAGGATGGTGGGGTCTCTCAGTACAGGGTAAGGGGATTAGGCGATGTTCCCAAGCAAGGCATCATAGATGAGAAATTCTTCATAGTAGAAATGGAATGGAAATTCATAGGAGAAAGTTTGTTAGGGAGAAAAGAGAAAGGCAAGGGTTGGCTTTGTCTTTTTTTTTTTTTTTTTCTTTTTCTAGAGTCATGCATCAGTTGCCAGACAGTTAAATGGCACATTTGTTTGCCAGATCCTGAACTAGGCTCTGGAAATGCAGAGAAGTGACTTGTAGTTCCTGATTTCAGGACAACTAACCTCAGAGGAGGAGTCAGACATGGGTAAGGACAGTGTTCTGCACCGTGGTGAAGGTGTGCTGTGTAAGCCGAGAAGGCTGACTGCCATGACAGACAGTCTCCAGAGTCCCATGGCTTTGGGTACAGATATTTGTTTCCCTTCTATATTACCCAGGGGTGCAGGTACTTGGCAGACAGTCTTTGCATGACTCCAACAATCTCCAGGGCTGCAGGTTTCTCTTCTAGATCCTCTGTACCCCATCAGCTGATGCAAGAAATAGGAAAATGGAGTGTTGCGTAGGAAGATTCTTTTGCACCAGGTTTGGAAGTGATGTACATAATCCATTTGCAGGGCTTAATCATACTAGCCCCAGCAATGCTAGCCCCGTGTTCTGGCAACAGCTCTGAACTATGGAAGGAGAACATTAGTTTTTGGTGGATGGCCAGTTGTCTCTAAAACTCATTCATGAGGGGCTGGGGTTGTGGCTTAGTGGTAGAGTGCCTGCCTAGCACATGTGAGGAACTGGGTTGGACTCTCAGCACCACATAAAAAAATAAAGATATCCTGTCCATCTACAACTAAAAATATTTTTTTAAAAAACCTCATGCATGAGGGACAGCTGTAATGAGAGCTTGTGTGTGTGTATGTGTGTGTGTGTGCGTGCACGTGCACTGTGTGGTGTGTGTATGGGAAGTGGGTGTGAGTGGGTGATAGGACAAGAAGGGGAAATTATAGCAAAACTTCCCAGAGAATTGATATTTAAACTGAATCTTAGAAGAAAAATAGGATTTACATCATGAAGGACAGTGGGGAAGGATATTTAAATGGAAATTTTAAAGCAGCATTTGCAAAGATCTGCAGGCATTTGCTCACTCATTCATTCATCCATTCAACAAATTTTTACAAAAGTGCCTTTCAGATGTTGAGGAATCATTTCCAATGTTGGCAATACAACTCTACATAAGAAAAGTTTCTCACTCTCATTGCCCAATCTGCTCCTAAGGGGAGATAGACAATATGGAGTCAGCAAGTACACAACTCAAAAAATCAAGTGATGTGTTATGTGTGGGGTAATTGCACTTATCTTTAGGTTTGGGGCAAGGATGCATGTTCAGGGAGGAAGTGAGAAATGAGACCAGAGAAGGCAAAAAAGCTTGGTCAGGAAAAGGCCATTCATACATTTTGGGGCATCAGGAAGAGGATATGGGCCTCACTCATATTTTGATATGTCAAAGACAAAATTATAGCAAATTTAGTTTAAAGGTCTTAATTGCATTTATTTGCAATCTAGAATTGAGCAACACTGCATTACATGAAATGGTAAAACTGTTCCAATGGGCTGCGTGGAAGAGGTGGGTTTTATAGACAGGGAAAGTTTGAAGAGAAAATAAATGAAAAGAATGAAGAGCAGATTGGTTCTTTCAAAGTTACTTTTCTTGTAAAGGGGGGGGCAAGGAAAAATAAGTAATTCGTAAACTTCAAGTTATTGCAGGTAACTGTTCTTTTGTAAGGAACAAAGCAGAGAAAATGTGATTACAATGTCATTTGAAATTGGCCTGTTTGGGAACTTTGGCTATTATCTCTCTCCTGATTTTGTAGGAAGGTCAGACAACAATCCATTTTTGGATCGGTGGAACTTCAGCCTGAGGGACTTCATTGTGAATTTTAGTCTAGTCTTTGGGGCCTAGTGTATAGGAGCTTAGTCTAAAATGTGGTTTCTTATGTCTTTTATTCAACAGACCCAAGTATAAAAATGATAGTAACACATAATGTTGTAGTCACATCTTGAATTTGCAGGTTTTCAGAAGAGCTTGGTGAAGCTCCGCTGTGCACCATGTGGGCAGGACTGTGGTGACCAGAGAGGAAAGATGGCTGAGAGGAGACTGGCTCGACGGGCTCTTCAGTGCAGGAACCTCCCTCTTTTTCTGCTTGAAAGGTGTTTACAAAACCCTATAATGTGCCACTGTTAGGTGGCAGGGAAGGCAGGAGACTTGAGCAGAAAGGGCTTCAGAGTCAGACTTGGCTTTAAAGCAGTGTAGGCAGGAGCCAGCTTGAACAGGCTCTTGGGGTCTAGTGTTTAGTATTCGGGGATTTTGCAAGCTGGTTGTTGAGCCATTGGTAACTAGAAATCAGCCATGTCAGGAATATTTGCACTATAGAAATTGACAATTGAAACAATTGGACCTCCTGCCACCCCCACAGTGGTTGGTTTGCCTGTGTGGCTGAAGTCAGCCTCTGCTATTTGCTAACTATGCCACTTTGGGTGTTATGGTTTGGATGTGAGGTGTCCCCCAAAAGCTCACGTGTGAACAATGCAAGAAGTTTCAGAGGAGAAATGACTGGGCCGTGAAAGTCTTAACCCAGTCAATGAATTAATCCCCTGATGGGGCTTAACTGAGTCGTAACTGAAGTGTTAGGGTGTGGCTTTGGGTATATATTTGATGAACTTAGTTTTTCTCTCTGTTTTCTGATCACTATGTGAGCTGCTTCCCTTTGCCATACTATTCTACCATAATGTTCAGCCTCACCTCAAGCCCAGGGGAAAGGAGCTGTCCTCCAAGGACTAAGACCTCTGAAACCATGAGCCCTCAAATAAACTTTTCCTCCTCTACAATAGTCACAGCAGCAAAAAAGCTAACTAAAACAATAGGTAAAAATCATGACATTTCCCAGCTTCATTTTCTTATCTGTGAAGTGGTCATTCAATTCATACTATTCACCTCATAGCTTTATTTAGAGACTTAAATGAAAGAATGATGCAAAGCACATTTTTTTTGGTACCAGGGATTGAACCCAGGGTCACTTAACCACTGAGCCACATCCCCAGCCCTTTTTAGAAATATATTTAATTTAGAGACAGAGTCTCACTGAATTGCTTAGGGCCTCACTAAGATGCTGAGGCTGGCTTTGAACTAGCGATCCTCCTGCCTCAGCCTCCCAAGCTGCTGGAATTATAAGCATGCGCCACCGCCCCTGGAGATGCAAAGCACTTTGCATAATGCCTATTTCACATCAAGAGCTCAGACCTTCGTTGCTACTGTTAATGTTGTTGGTTTCTACATATGCTGAGCACACAGACTGATCTTGCAAAGTTGTTTTCTCCATATTACAGGAGAGGAACCTGAAATTGAAGAGATCAAGTTTATGTACACAAAACTGTACACCTCTTAACTAGTGGAGTATAAGAGCTGCTGTGCTCGAGTTCATGCACTCTCTGCTTTCCAGGCAGCATCTGCACTGGTTCGTGGTGGCATTTAAAGCTGCCTGACCAGGAGCTGGCACACTCCAGCCATCTCAGAACCTTCTGTCGGCTCACCTGTCTCTGAGCCAGGTGGGAGCCAGAACTGCCCTGCCTCTCTTTTCTTTAACTTCATCACATTTCAAATTTCTTTTGCCCCTCAAATGAGATGACCTGACATTCTTCATTACCAAGCCAGAAATCTAGCTAGCATCTTTGATTTTGAACTGAAATTAAAAAGCAAATCAAATTGCAGTGGATAGCTTAGAACTGGTTCACTGTTCTAACAGAAGTGCATAGATCTGTTTGGAGGAACAGGAAAGAAAAGAATACTGATGTAACAAATGCAATTCTTACCATGCAGAACAGCGTTCCTAAAGACCAGAGCAATGATCTTCACATGTTTTTAGGTTACCTTACCAATGAAGTAACTGCACTTATCTCACTCTGATCACAGCTTGGTCTGCAGCTGTGGCTCCTGGCATTTTTAACAAACCATCTTCTGGTAACTCTGTCATGGGAACATGCTGTCTTCCAAAACAGATTAAAATACTTCTCAGAATAAATATGACCATCAACTGAGAAGGAGACTGTTGGAAAGAGATTGGTTTCCTAAGGTGTATCATTGGTAAGCAAGTGCTTAGTGTTTAAGACCTTCCCTCTGTAGGGACAGAAAGGGAACCATTGTCATCAAAACTGAATGTTGTGCTTATATAGCCTCTGGTTAAATGATTGGGCTCTAACATGAATGTAATGAAACCTTCGAAGACCAAGTGAATGGCCAGAAGTATAGCTCCTAAGATCATGCAGAAAGGAAGAAAAAGCACAGCAGTGAGGCCTCTTGTGACAACCATTGTGGGGAGCCATCCATGTTTAGCAGAATCACGCTCGGCTGAGCAGTGGGCCACAGAGGTCTGACTCCCCGGAACTGACAGTCATGAGACTGTATCAGATATCCAGGGGTATGTGGCCTTGTACAGAGTGGCTCACCGTCTGAGGAAATGCTGATTCTTTAAGCAAATGGCTTCCCTAATTCCACCCCATCCTGGTCCAGATCCCTTTACCTGTGGGACTATAAATACAGGTAAAGGTGGGCTCCTCCATCTTGTTGGAGGCCAGATCTTGGCATGGCCCGATCTGTCATAACCCCTTCCATTTGAAAAGATTATTGGCTCTTGTGTTTATTTGATCACATAAGTTTCTTGGTAATTAATTGCTAGCCAGCTCGGTCCTCTGTCGGAAATCCTTTCCCTCATCCATGCTGGACAAATCATGCTTACTCTAGTTTCTGGAGATGTGGTTTGGGTTGTGGGGCCTTCTCCGGGTACTGCACCAGAAGCAGTCTCTGTGGGGGCTCTGGGCTCCCACACTCACTCCAGCTAAGGAAAGGAATCAGGAACCCTGGGGGAAACTGACTTGTGTTCTCTGATAAACAGATTAAAGCTGGGTACAGATCAGAAGCCGGAAATAAACAGTCCTTCAAAGTTCACAGTGTCCAAGAAAGAAAAATCATTTCTTTTCTGCTGCATTTGTTTTAATAGGTGACTCGTCAGGTTTGAGTTGTGAACTTAACACCAGTAATATTTATCAATCACCTATTCACTTATTTGGACACATGCTGATTGAATATCTACTGTGTGCCAGGAGTGAGGTTTGAGCCTAAAACATGAATAAGCTGTAGTGTTTTATTTTCCAAAGCCCAAAACGCTAGTGGGAACTGTCATTTCAATAGGCTTGATAAGGTCAGATATATTATATAGAGGTTTTTATAAAATGTTTGGGGAACCAAGCCAATACCAACTCAAGGAAACTGGGGCAGATTTCAGGGGGAGATGACACTTCTGTAGTTTAGACTTAACCTTTCAGGGTTGTGTAAACTTTGATGAAGACCAATAAACAAGAACTGTATTTGCTAGTTTGGGTTCCTTCTTAGCTACCCAAGCCTTAGAGGACAACAAAGCAGTTTCCAGTCTAGTACCCAACAGATTCACCTGGGTAGGAGAGGAGATGTGAAAATATTTCTGGGGCTTAACATAATTTCTGTGATCTTTAAACATATGGAAAAGCTCTCAGCCACATTCACAATAAAATAAATGCAAATTACTTGTCAGATTGGCAAAAATTTAGGACCCAGTCTATTTGTGAGGCTGTGGGGGCAAACAGGCCCTTGGATTTTGGTGGTGGGAATGCAAACTGAACTTATGTCAGGGAATATGGCAATGTCATACACTAAAGAAACAGCTACTTTTTGACCCAGAAATTCTACTCCTTGAAATTTATTCTAAACATACACCTGGGAAAGTACAAAATGATACACACACCAGTGTTTTTCAGCATGGCTTAAACAATTAAGAAAAGATTGAAAATGTCTCAAATGATCATCAGCTGAGGAAAGAGAATACTGCAATCATAAAACAAGAAATCAAATCTAAAAAAAGACTGGGGATGTGGCTTAGTGATTGGGTGGGTGCCCCTGGGTTCAATCCCCAGCACCAAAAAAAAAAAAAAAAAAAGGAGGATGCAAAAAACAGTGTATACTACACCACTTCTGCATAAGAAAGGGGAAAACAAGAATTTATGTGTTTTTCCTTATATTTGCTCCCCTCCAATCACTGGAAGATTAAATCAGAAATTGACAAAAACTTAAAAAGTTACCCCTCTACTTTAAACTTAGAAAGATACCCCTCTATTTTAAAATACTTTCCAAGTTAAAGAAAAAATTGCAGTCTGGTGCAAATATCTCTTTTTCATAATTATTTTGAGTAAGTTGCTGAAATGATGATCTCTCCACCCCCGAAAGGTTGAGTGTGCATTTTGGGGGGAGACATAATACACTTAGCAAATCAGGATATTGACATGGAAACCTGACTATCCCACCTCCACACTCCATCTGAGTCTCACCCCTGATGTCCACAGTGTCCCTTAGCATAGAGGGCTCAGAGTGCAGCCTCACAGGTAATATTTATTTATTTATTTATTTATTTATTTAATTTTATTTGCTTCAGTGTATTTTATTTTATTTATTTTATTTTTTTTATTTACTTATTGATTCATTGAACACAAATGGAGTACAGTTATTGTTTCACTGGTTGTACACAAAGTAGAGTCACACCATCTGTGTGTTCATGCATGTACACAGGGCAATGGTATCTGTCACACATTGTTATTATTTTTACCCCCCACCCCGCCCCCACCCCTCCCTTCCCTCTATGCTATCTATCCTTCCTCCATTCTTGCCACCCTTACCCCCCACATTATGCATCATCATTCATTTATCAGAGAGACCATTCGGCCTTTGGATTTTTGGGATTGGCTGATCTCACTTAGCATAACGGTCTCCAACATCATCCATTTACCTACAAATGCCATAATTTTATTCTTCTTTATGGCTGAGTAATACTCCATTGTGTATATATACCACAGTTTCTTTATCCATTCATCTACTGAAGGGCATCTAGGTTGATTCCATAATCTAGCTATTGTGAATTGGGCAGCTATGAACATTGATGTGGCTGCATCACTGTAGTAATCTGATTTTAAGTGCTTTGGGTATAGGCCAAGGAGTGGGATAGCTGGGTCAAATGGTGGATCCATTCCAAGTTTTCTAAGGAATCTCCACACTGCTTTCCAGAGTGGCTGCACCAACTTGCACTCCCACCAGCAATGTATGAGTGTACCCTTTTCCCCACATCCCGCCGACACATGTTGTTGCCTGTGTTCTTAATAGAAGACATTCTAATTGGGGTAAGATGAAATCTTAAGGTGGTTTTGATTTGCATTTCTCTTATAACGAGTGATGTTGAACATTTTTTTATAAATCTGTTGATTGCTTGTAGATCTTCCTATGTAAAGTGTCTGTTCATTTCCTTGGCCCATTTATTGATTGGGTTATTAGTATTCTTGGTGTAAAGATTTTCGAGCACTTTGTAGATTCTGGAGATTAGTGCTCCATCTGAAGTGTCACAGGTGACACTTAGTGTCAAGTTTTCACAGTCTCCCACCGTCTGGATCAGTTGCTTAAGCCTTTCCCTCACTTCAACCTTTTTTTTTTTTTTTTTTTTTTTCTGGAGTGCTGGGGATTGAACCCAGGGCCTCTACCAACTGAGCTCTATCCCCAGCCCTCATTTCAACCTTTTGAAGATTTTGAAACTCACAGGCCAGTTATGTTGAAGAATGTTCCTCAGTTTGTTTTTGTATGATAGTTCCTCATGGTTAGATTTGGGCCGTGCATTTTTGGCATTTTGAGTGTCACAGAAAGGGTGTGTGTTCCTGTTGCATCTTATTAGATGGTGCATAATTTTGAGTGGTCCCATTATTGATCATGTGACTACGATCACTGGATTAAGGTGGCATCTGCCAGGCTCCCCTCTGCGTTACTCCTTTCCCCTTGTAAGTTTCTGCAGGAAGGTACTTTGGGACTGTGTCAGTACCTGTTGCTCAGTACACTTGATTAATTGGTATGATTTACTATTTCATTTGTACATTCTAATGTTGCTATTGCTGTTTATTTGAGGCCTACTTTGTCCCATATTTGACCATTGAGAATCCCTTCAGGCTGTGTTCCTTTGAGATGATTTCATTATTTTTGGAGTACTTCCTTGTTTTCTGGTACAAGATGTCCTAAACTAATGCTGTGCTTTCTCTGCCCCAGCCCTGGACTGCCATTTCGCCAAGAACCTCTGCTTCCTTTCACTGGGGAATAGTGTTTAGAAAGGAAGATTTATGTGTTCGGTGTGATCATTACACACACATGGGGTTGGGGTGGTTTCTACTCTCAGGCTTCCTCATGTACAGATGAATATATGTATGTGCTTGTATTTATACTTTTTTTCCAGCATTGGGGATTGAGCCCAGGATCACTTTACTACTTAACTACATCTTCAGTCCTTTTTACTTTTTACTTTGAAATAGGGCTTTACTAAATGGCTGAAGCTACTTTTAAACCTGCAATCCTCCTGCCTCAGCCTCCTGAGTAGCTGGAATTGCTAATGTATGCCACCACGCCCAATTTATGTTTACTTCTCTATCTATCTATATGTGCATTTCAAAAACTGAGTTTGCCCTGAGACCTCTGCTTTCTATCTAATGTTGCAAGATTCATTCCCATATTGGCAATGGCACTCTCTGATACTGGCTCCCACCTTCCTTATTATACCTGTGAGAGGGACTCCCATCACACCACCGTTGCCTGCTCCCCGTGCAGATGCTCTCCTCCCTGCCCCTGTGCCCTGGCACTGCACAGGTGGGAACACTGTGTGGAAGCCCTCTTCATCCTGCTCTGGCTCTCACAACCCATGCTGGGCATCCCCCTGTGAATGGCCTCTTAATCTGCTTGGGCTCTGATCCCTGCAGTGGGCACCTCCATTCCTTCCACTCACTGCCCAGAGCCAACTGCTTCACTCTGACCTGCCCAAGGGCCTTGGGACGGAATAGTCCAGAAGTGAAGAGAGGGGACAGGAAGAGGAGAAAGGTGAAAAAGTGGAATCCCATCAACTTTTAAAACAATCCGGAGATGAAGGAGCTAGTGATGGGCTCAACTCATTTTTGTTTCTATAATCTCAATTTTTTTGACTAAGTACATCTTTTAATATTCAAAAATGAGCTCCTAAAATGGAAAACAAGTAAATCCATGTGTCAAATTGGTAACAAGAAGCAAGAAAATAATTATTTAAAAATGATTTAGAAGACAATGCCTTAATTGCATATGCTCAGTGGAATATATTATCAGGACAAAATAGATCCTAAATTTAATTCAGAGATTTTAAAGCAAGTATAATCCTAGTATTTTTATTTTGGAAATATTTTATGTATATTGAAAGATAAAGCAAATAGGCAATATGTTAATGTTAGCAACTAAGATTTTTAGTATAAGAGAAGACCAATGTAAGAATAAAAATTTAAAAAGTTAAGTTTAAATCTCCTGTCTTGCTAAATTTGAATTGGAAATTCCAATATGAACTCATGATTTTACAATATATATGTACATGTTCTCTCTCACCACTGTCCTTTGGAAGGACCTAGAAGCATTGACAAACCAATTCTGTGAATATTCCTGCCACCCATATTTTGATCTCTCAAAATCATTCCCCAATAAAAGGAGCCAGGGATGATTCTGTGTCTGTGGGAGGGATTTTAGCAAGTGAGCCTGGGACTTCTTGCTTTGTTCCAGAAAAAAAGAATCAGTTTGATAGCTCTTATTGGCTAAAGATGAGACTATTTGAGTTTCAAAGAGATAATGGCAATGGAATGAAACACTGAATATATAAAAATCTGTAAGTCTGTAAAGTGATACCCAGAAAAGAGAAAACAAAAGACACCATATGTCACCTATTTCTTACTCTGAAAAATGACAATTCAAAATTAATGATTATTTACCTTGCCTTTCTAGTAGGAGTTGATAAGAGAAATCCCTCTCCTTTTCTCTTGCTCCGTCTCTCTTAAAGATTGCTATCTAATAAATACAGAAGGAATGACAGAAATAGAAAAAAATCACCATTTCCCAACTCTCAGCAAAGGAATTGATTGAGGTAAGAATCATTCAGGGGATGATAAAGCCACTAGGTGAAATATGGATGGAGTCTTGGGTACTTCTAGTGCTGCTAAAGTGCTACTCCACAGATTGTTTGATGGTTTAAAAAGAAAAAATAGAACTTTACAATGAAAGGATGGAAGCTGTCTCTGGCTTACTCATAGGGGATCAGTTAGGTATGGCAAGCTTCATGTTGTATTGCAATATTAAACAGCATTGATAATGATGTCTTGCCTAGAGTGTAATGTGACAGCCTCAGATTTCAATCCAGTTTACCTGAAGTGCATGAGTGATATAATAAGTTAAATGACACTACAAATTCAACTGTTGGACAAATTCCCAAAATAGATCATTCTGAGGAAGCCCTTACCTGGTCTCTTCACATTATTGATGTCATGCCAAATACAGGGTGAGGGGAACTTTGTCAAAGGTGATAAGTGACATCAGAGGCATAACAGAGAAATATAAAACATGGAGCTTGGTTAAATCTTAGTTGGAATAACAGGGAGTAATAAATATTTTTGGTTATTGATAAAATTTGAATATGGATCAGGTTTTAGGTAATGATCATAAAAAGTTGATATTGATTTTAGGAAGGAAAATTATCTTATTTTCATAGTGTCTACATAACATTTAAATATCTTGGCAAAAAATTTGATGAGGCAAACATGATAAAAATAACAATGATTGATCTAGGTAAAGAGTATATGAATGGTCATTTTCTTCATTTTTCTCTATAAGTTTGAACATATTCATAATGCACATATATAACTGCATGACCAATGTAATCCTACAATATGAGAGGTTACACTCCATTTATGTATGATCTATCAAAATGTATAAATGCATTCTACTGTCATGTACAACAAATTAGAACGAATAAAAAGAATTAAAAAAAATCACAAAAAATAAAATATTCATAATAAAAAGTTGACCCTGATTCCTAGGCCCTGACCTAGATCTACTGAATGACTAAATCTTCTTTGTTATCTGTAGGGTACCCAGTTATAAATATCCCATTTTAATGAGGAAATGAATAGATTGAAGTCTTCAATTTGTTTTTAAATAGTCTTTATATTTTAGGTTTGCAGGGAAATGAAAGGATGTTACAGGGCTTTTGCATACACCTGCTGCCCCACACATGCACCATCTCCCCCATGCTCAACACCTGGTACCCGAGTGGTCCAACTGTTACAGGACATGATGCTGCATGGATCTTGTCACCCTATTTTATGTTAGGGGTCCCTCTTGGTGTTGTAAGTATGTGGGTTCTGACAAAGGCATAGTGATGAATCTCTTTTTCCATCTGAATAATCTTTACAATATTCAATGAATATTATTGTGTGCCTACTGTGTGCCAAGGACTTTTCCAGGTGCTGAAGATTCAGCAGTGAAGAAAGCAGACACAGGTATCTTAAGCTCGTGGCAGGGGGAGCACTGCCTTGCCCATAGTGGGTTTCTTTAAAGAAACAAAAAAACCCTAAATTTTTTTTTACAAAACTAACACAAACACAGAAAGCTGCATGAAACAAATGGACAGTGTATTGAATTGTTAGGAAGTAACCCCCACTCCCTGTAGTCCTTCCCTCAACCTGGAACCCTGCCAGCCAGTCAGAATCCTCTAAGCGAAGCTCCCATTACAACTTTCCTGCAAGAATTTGTTGTGTAGTGGCGAGGACCGTTTCCACTATGCTGCTTGACAAGGTCTGAGCCTGGGGAAGGGCTTGGCAAGCCCACCATTCCAGGAAAATCCCGCTGTCATCTTTCCTAGGAATTGGGTGTTTTCTTGTAATCATCATACTTATAACTACGCAACCAATGATTGTTGTGATAAGAATTTAATCTCAATGAGTCTGTGGAGCTTGGGGGAGGATGAGGAATGCTTTAAAAAGTGTACCAATATCACACATAATACGTCTGAAAGTACAGAGTTTGAGGAGTTTTTAAAAAAACTAGTTACAGGAATTGCTTGCTCCAATGCTGACCACACCTGCCCTAGTTAATGCTTTACCAGTAAAACAGCCAGGCTTGGACGTCAAGGGCCACCCTGGAAATGTAGGACAAAAAGAACAAAGAAACAACATATGCAGACTACTAGAAAAATATTATGCCCTCATTGCATGTTAATTGGTTATGAGTAGTTTATGCTGGTTTATGTCTCACATAATGTATTACAGTAGGTAGAGGACAAATCAATAACATAAAGAATATTAGGATAAAAATTAAGCACTCACACTGATTGTTTGGCAGTAAATAACCTAACTTAGTTTTAACTGAGCTTGCTTAGGTAATAAAGTAGACCTTTAAGGTTAAATTGAAAACATAATAATGTGAGCTAAAGATTAAGTGCATGTTTTACCTAGCAGTTCGGTAAAATTAGCTTAAAACAAAATAGAGTCATTATTCTGACAATAGGTCTGACACCAAAAGGCAAACAAAGGCCAGCAGAATGAAAAGAGGAAAATATCTTTCACTGTAATATGTTTATGTAAGTGATTTTAAGTAAATATAGAAAGTTGACCTTAATGTACCCGCTATTTGATAGACACCTGCTGGAAATTGTTAATGACAAATCTTGTATTTCTCTATAACTTTTACCTTGTTTAATTCTGCTTTACTTAATACTATAAAAGAAGAGCTAAAATAAATCTGAGCAGCACTTGCTTCAACTTGCTCCAGGGGTTCAAGTCGTTTCTCTGTACCAACTCCACCCATCCTTCGGGGGTTCCTCTGAGTTGCTGGGGCTGGCTCCTGGCAGTGTAGAATGCCATTGTAAGAACCCTTAAGATGCTGTCTCGTCTACTCCCCCAAAGTGAGATTTCATGTTTTTTTCTTTGGCTCAAAAGGTTTGTAGCATCCAAGTTTTACTAAATGATCAAAATTGAGACATGCATTACTGGACATGCAATTTCAACTCAATGATATTGAGAAAATGGAGCAACTGGGGGCAGTCTCACTCCTGATCAGCTCGTGCCCAAAACATAGTGTCATAAAGAATGCTCAGAGGCTGGGCTTGGTGGTGCATGTCTGTTATCCCAGGGAGGCTGAGGCAGGAGTATCACAAGTTCAAAATCAGCCTCAGCAACTCAGTGAGACCCTGTCTCTAAATAAAATATAAAAAAAGGGCTGGGATGTGGCTCAGTGCTTAAGTGCCCCTGGGTTCAATCCCAGTACCACAAAAAAAAAAAAAAAAAAAAAAAAAAAAAAGTGCTCACACATATACTTCCACATTTGTCATGGCAGGATAAAGGAATTAAAATGTTACTTAAGATAATTTTGGCATCAGCTCAAATGAGTAAAATCATTTGGTCCCGAAAGACTGTCTGCTGCAGGCTCCATTATGCTACAGTGGTGGGGAAAGGTGACCTGAGCTCCTTTTGTAGGCTTGTTGAATTGTATGAGAAATAAGCTTTCTCCTTCTCCCTTTATTTTTCTCTAACCCAGAGAAATTTTATCTACCCATTTTATATGACTTTCCCTCACTCTTCCAACTTAGGTCTTTCCAGATCCAGAACTGAAATATTATAAACCTGAGTGATGGGTTCTGTGCCCAGCTGTTCTCAGAGCGTCCAAATCTTGGTAACACATAGGACTAAAAGTAGAGCTATATGCTTTTAATTTGAAGTCTCAAAGCTCTCCTACTAGGTAACTTTTGATGCACAATAACATGATACCATCTTTGCCAGGCTATTGTGTGTATTAAATAAAGTAATAAGCACATAGTGTAGTTTGGGGCACATCACAGAAGTGCAGGAAGAATTTGGGATCTGCTGAGGTGGCTAGAAGAGGTCTAAAGGTCCAGAAATTCCACTTTAGCTGGATAGCCTGGGCTCAGCTGGATAGTCACCTGACATGGTGAAGCCTCAGCCTTCTCATGGGTGAATGGGAAAGACACAGGGACGTTGTATGAATACTTCCCATTGATTGACCTAGTGCTTACCCTGAGCCTCTGTGCTTCCTTATGTCTGTTGTCTCATGTGTTCCCTATGTATCTGCCCTTCTGGGATAGGAATTTGGGGATACAGAAAAAGAAATCTCTGAGTCTCAAAAGAGAAGCTCCATCGGAATGCAGGAAATGCCCACGAACCCTTGAAACGCAGCAACAGCATTGGAGAGCAATGCAGACCACATCCTTAGCTGTGCCTTTGACCCATAACCTCACCTGCAAAAAAGTAACACAAGGGCAATGCACAAGTACGGAAAACTGGCCTGAAATTGTGTAACTCCTGACTTGCCCTTACTCGTCCTCTAGTCCAGCCTCTGGAAATTCTCCCTCTATGAACATTAGCATCTCCTTCCAAGGGGTTGCTGTCTTTCCTTTTGTATACGGCCTGAATTCTCCCTTGCAAGAGTATCTGTTTTCCTAAAAGAATCTGTCTGTCTCTCACTGGTGTGTGTTGAAATTCTTTTCCATCACATGTGCCTCAACTTGTCCTGAGTTGAGATTCCTCTCTCCAGGAACTCCTCTTGTGACATTGCTGTTACTCATGGACAAGCAGAAGAGTAGGATACATAAACTTTTTATTTTTTTTTAAGAGGCGGTTTTGCAACTTTCACCCTTTACATCAAGATAGGAGGCTTCCCAATTGCATCCTGGGCCCTCATTTTATAGTATATTTTTTTTACTTTATTTTCGGTACCAGGGATTGAACCCATAGGCACTTAATCACTGAGCCACATCCCCAGTCCTTTTTTAATTTTTATTTTGAGACAGGGTCTCTCTAAAGAGTTGAGGTTGGTCTTGAACTTGTGATCCTCCTGCCTCAGCTCCTGAGCCTCTGGGATTATAGGCATTTGCCACTGCATCTGGCCTGGGCTTTTATTTAATAGTTTTAATCTCTGTCTAATTTCCCTAAACTTTTATTTCCTCGTATTATAAAATGGGGATTAAAGTAATACCTTTCCCTTGGGTCATAATGAGGATTAAATGAAAAAATGCACCTTTATTTGTTTGGGTAGTGCCACATCTGGAAAACTATGAAAGGTCTTGAATGAGGCACAGCTGCTTGTGGGCACCTCCATTGTGCTGAGGACACCCATCTTTTCCCTTCAGATGCAGCTGCTGAGGCTGGAGGATAGCAAGTGTCACTGAAGACCTGTAATAGAAGCTCACTCTACAGTCCTGGTTCCCACAGCAGGACCCTGAAAATAACCGCGTTAGATGGGCAAAGCACAACTGTGGAACCTTTTCTATCACTTCTTCCTTCAGCCAATAAACATCTCTCACCTGTTACCTCTCAGTGTCTTCCTGGAGGTTTAGAGCTTGACACTAAAATTTAGGAATAATAGCCACATTTGGCTTTTCTTACCTTTGTGCAAAGCCTTACAATTGTTTGCTTTCTGAGAAAAAAATGTATATGTGTATCCTGTTGTCATTCTTGGATGGGACGTGAAATAAAACAAGTTGAAATGGGCTTCAGTCTTGGCTCTGGGTTTTCAAAACGCCAGCTTCCTGGGCCCTGTAGCACTGGGAGGAGCAACTGTTTACAGGAGTTTGAGGCAATGGCTGTTTATTTCTGGAAGTTTTTCCAGGGGCCTGTTGTATCCTGTTCTCAGTTTGAATTTCTGTCTACATTTGTTTCTCCTTATGGTGCGTGAGGAGATGTGTGCCCAAGGACTAGGCGCAATCAGGACGCTCCCGGGGGCCCCGGGCTTCCAGTCTTCACATAACTTCTATACGCACTGGCCAACAGCAGTGTCATCAGCCATTTACTGCAGGTGGCCACTGTTGAAATGCCACCTCTGAGGTGCTCTGTTCCTGTGCGTGTCCCTTCCTTGGAGAGAGCGGGTGGGGATTGGCAGCACCCTGTTCCATGTTGCCCACTGGGCTTCCTCTCCCTCAGTGCTCAAGCGCCTCTCATCCACGGAGCAGTTAAGGTTGAGTCTGACAACTCTTTTTCACTGAGAAAAGTGTAAGTGCTTTTCTCTTTGTGAAATACATTTTATAGATTATTTGCTTCCTCTTTCATTGTAAAATTTCCTGGAATGTCAAATGGGTGGAAAAGTACAAGGTCTTTCATCTCCCTTTGTCCCAGGGAATTAAAATTCCTGGCAGATAGCACACTTCTTTTCTAAGTGCTCTTGCTTTGGGAAAAGCAAATAAGCAAAGAAGCACTTACCTTTTCTGAACTACTTGTGTGATGGATTAGCAATTTTCATAGAAAATGAGTCACAATAACTTCTTCCTTTTCCTTACAAATGTGATAAAATCATCTTGAAACTATCATCATCTTCTTTCTGCTCTTTCTTCCAGTAAAATTAGAATGCATTTCTTAAAGTTTATTTGTATATTTCTGAATATTTACTTAGTGCATGTTCTCATATGAATTAATATGTGTATAACATACATGTTTAATTTGTCCTTTCTCTGTTTTTTCTTATCATTCATATATTTATTCATTCATTTTCTCATTCATTCAATAAATGTTTTTAATGCCTCCTGTCAGAGATTTTGCTAAGCCTATTATGGAGATGTTATAGGATGTGCATGGCTACATGCTAAAATGCTATATTTTTTTATTCATCTGAGCATCTGGATGTGACCATGTGTCACAGGTTGTTGGGTCATATAGTGAACTCTGAGATGGAGTTTGGAGTGAAAAGGGTTATTAGGGTTGTCTCCCCATCCTGGTTAGGGTCCAGTGGTTCCTGCACTCTCCTGAGTTTCAGCAGGCTAAGTTCTAATATCAGCTTTGCCCCTCAAAAACTGTGTGGTCCTAAGTGGGTCACTTCACTTTTCTGGACCCAGTTTTCTAATGGCAAAATCTAGAAGAGAGTTACATGCTCAATTAAGTTCTTTCTTATTTTAGAGTTTTCAGCAGTACCTGCCACTTCATTTGAAGGACTTTGTGATAATGATGTTACAGCTTACATTTGTATAAATAAACACCTCATTACTTATAGAAATAGAAAAGAAAATCTCAGTCTTCATGACATCTCTGTGTGGTAGGCTGACAAGGAGATATTATTCCAATTTTGCAAATAAGAGAACAGATTTAGAGAGCTTAAGAAGCTTACCAAAGAACACATGATAGTCAATTTTTCCTCAGCAGAATCACCAGGCCAGAACTGTGAGATGGTTCCTAAGTTAACCCTGTTATCTGGGGGCTTTGGAAATACAGACTTAACTTGAAAGGAAGGACACTACTGCTGTTGTGTTCGCATCTGTGCAAGGCATACACGGAATGTTATTTTCCTGGATTTTTTTCGTTTTGTGTGACCACGTTCCTATGGGGCTATGTATTAGTCCCGTGTTAAAGATGAGATAACTGAGGTACAGAAAGGTCATGTGGTTTTCCCTCGTAAGAGGGAGAGATAGATTTAAACTTTGCCTTCTCTCACTCCAAAGCCCAGAATTGTCAGGAATCACAGAGCACAACCCTTTACCAGACTTTTTCAGTGGGGCTTGTGCAACAGGACTTCCTTCAGACAAAGCAGTTCTTGGCTGGCTGTGGCTGTTAAACCTTAGCTTGATTGTTCCAATACCACAAACTTCCTTTAAAAGATTCCTGGAGCCCAGGTTAATGTTATTGTTGATGGTGGAATGAATCTATGCTCCAGGCCATATTTCTTCACATACTTGTCAAATTGTTTGAAAAAGGTCATTTAAATAGGCTTATTTATTAGTTATGCTCCCTATGGCTAATAAGCACATCTTTTTGGTGGGTGGCGGGGTGGTACCGGGAATTGAACTCCGGAGCACTCCACCACTGAGCCACATCCCCAGCCCTATTCTGTATTTTATTTAGAGACAGGGTCTCACTGAGTTGCTTAGGGCCTTGCTTTTGCTGAGGCTGGCTTTGAACTCATGATCCTCCTGTCTCAGCCTCTCCAGCCACGGGGATTACAGGTACACACCACCACACCCTGCTAATAAACACAATCTTGAACTAAAATTTATTTATTATTAAAACATTACTGAAATATAGTTTCCAGATTTCTTAAGTTTACATGAAATCCCATGGTGTTGATGTGTTATCTACTTTAATATTTAAATGTACAGTTAGGTTCAAAATTAATCATTTCGTCCTGCCTCCTAACATTTATTTTGTCATAAAGTTTGTTCAGTTTAATGACTGGTTAGATACCAACCATCCCCACCCCCCCGCCAATGGCAAACCTTTTATTAACTTCACATTTTTTTGGCAAAGAGGACAGGAAGTTATGAACATACTCAGGGTGGCAGGCTGTGGAAAAGAGGCATTTATAGCTCTTGGTAACTGTGCAAACCATGGCCAGCCATCAGAGAACTGAGAAAAGTTCAGTGTCATTGACAAATCAGAACTGGGCTTAAAAATCCAGCAGATTAAAAAGAATCCCACTAAATTATTTTTCCTTTAGATTTTTGAACTGTATGACCAGGGAAGGAAGTATGTTTAAATAGTGGCAGATGATCTAGAGTTTTCAGTAGCACTTACATAAAGGTTTTTTTTTTTTTTTCATCTTTAAATAGGAATTTTGAGTTTAGGAAGAAATTTAAAGGAAATTCGGTTCCCTGATTTTGCAGAGGGTGGGACAGTGGGAAGACTTGCCTGAGGGCATGCAGCTGGTTAGGGTAGTGGTGGGACTAGACTTGGTCTCTAGACTGTGACTGGGCTATTGTTCCTGTTCCAAATGCAGCCAGCTCCCTCAGGGAGGAAACAGGAGGTTCTTATTCTGGCTACTGGAAAGCTACTTTATGACCCAAACATGGATGACCAATTGTGTATTTTTATAATGCTACATATTTTTTAAATAATTCAAATGGTATAAATATGTATAAACATGAAAGCCCCCCACTGCCATGCCCCCCCCCAGCCTTACTACCCAGAGCTCACCATTGTCAATAGTGTTCATTACATAGCCATCGGATATTTCTATGCACATTAAAAACTGTTGTCTTCCCTCAAACACAATATTTACTTCTTTAAAAGTATTTTTAAGATATTGATAGACCTTTATTTTATTCATTTATTTGTATGTGGTGCTGAGAATCGAACCCAGTGCCTCACACATGCTAGGCAAGTGCTCTACCACTGAGCCACAACCCCAGCCCCCAACATTTACCTTTTTTTTTTTTTTTTTTTTTTTTGTATTGGGGGTTTAACCCCGGGGGCACACCACCACTGAGCCACATCCCCAGCCCTATTTTGTATTTTATTTAGAGACAGGGTCTCACTGAATTGCTTAGGGCCTTGCTCAGTTGCTGAGGCTGGCTTTGAACTCGCGATCCTCCTGCCTCAGCCTCCCAAGTGCTGGAATTATAGGCGTGCGCCACCACACCTGGCTTAAAAAACTTATAACTTTTAACTTGTAAAACTATAACTTGTGACCATGGAATATTCTATTAGTAGATCACAACACCATTTGGTGTTACAATTTGGATCTAAAATGTCCCCCAAAAGCCATGATAAAAGCTTGGCTGCCAGCTTGTGGAACTATTTGCAGGTGTGCAACCTGTAGCAGTTGGGACCTAGTGGAAGGGGGATAGGTCCCTCCATCCACTAGGAAGGGCATGCCTTTGAAGGGAAATTGGGGCCTCTGGTCTCTTCTCTTTCTCTTCCTCTGCTTCCTGGCTGCCATGAGGTGTTCCTTACCATAATATTCTGCTCCATCACAGGCCCAAAGTGATGGGGCCAAGCAACCATGGACTGAAACCTCTGAAACCATGAGCCAAAAAGATCTTTTCTGTTTTTAAGCTGTTTTTCTCAGGTATTCTGTCATAGTGATAGAAAACTGACCGACATACCCGGTCTTCCTCCTCCCTTACCTTGCTGTTCTGGGGGTCTCCTCTACTGATCTCTGGTGGTCATTCAGGCTTTGGTCTGCTATTCCAGGAACAATGCAATGCACAGCTCTGGAAATTTCACTGAACATGTTTTCTTGTAGTGAGTCAGAACCGCGCAGAGCTGCAGGCTCATTACTAAGAAGGTGAATGGCCATTATTCTATGGAAGTCAGGCAGGACTGGTTATTAGAAGATTGGACCAAGAAAATGTTAAAGTCAGTCAACAGGAACTGTATAACTGAAAAAATGCTGCTACTATTTCTTTCTAGATTCTTAATATCTGAGTGTTAATTTTTAAAAACTGCATATTATTCTTGCATAGCCATGTGTCCCTTCCAAGGCACTGGCCCCAAGGAGGAAAAGATGTTCTGCCAGTGGATGGAGATTAGAGAAGTTTTCTTAGCAAACCGTTCCGGATTGTGCTTTGTTCTGTATGGCCAAGGAGTTGTGGAGGGCACTAGGCAACAAAGGGCATCCACTCAGGGTTTATGAAGGTGGTTGGTGGTGGGGGGACCTGAGGCGAGGAGACGGAGGAACTGGCTCCTGCAAGGGTTGGTTGAGAAACGGTGAGGGCAGTTCAACTAAGGATGTAGAAGAGCGTGGAGGGTTCTTTCTGGAGGTTCCACGCTGCAGGTAGAAGTGCCAAGCTGCGGGTAAGCTGTTTTGTATGAGGATTGGAAATGTTTGCCAAGTGCTCAATCCAGGGCTTGGAGTGTGGCGGGCTCAGCGGCGGCATCCACCAGCAGTGTGTGAGTTCTCCTGAAGAGAACAGGGGGCCTTGCAGCAGGATGCCATGGAGGGAAGCACCATCCCAGGCTTTTGGAGAAAAGAGTAGTGAGAACTTGACTTGTTTGGTATAGGTTCGAAGACTTTCTTCCCTTGAAAAGACAGTATGTTCTTTGGTAGGTATTGAAGGTTTTGCTAACATTAAAAAGAAGAAGAAGAAAATAAAGATGAAGATAGAGGAAGAGGAGGGGGAAAAGGGGCAGGAGGAGGGAGGAGGATCATTCCTTTCTTTTGACACTCATACGCCCAGAGCAGTGGGTTTAGCATTTTAGAGGTTTTGGAAAGGTCTTGCTCAAATTATTAGGAAGGATGGATGGAAGGACGGAAGACAGGAAGAAATGGCGAAGGAAGGAGCAAGAAAGCAATCCACTCCTAGCAGTTCCCCTTTTGTTCTCCAGTTTCCCCTTCCAACCACCCTCCCAGTCTTCATTCTCCTGTTGTGGGTCCAGGGTTTTACAGCTAGATACTGAGGGCCCTGTGCCACTCTGGGGGCAGGATTGGGCAGGAACACTTCTGTAGAAAGCTCATCTGGTCAGTTTTACTCATTGGGCTTTCCATGTAACAAACAGTTCATTTCATCAAAAGAATTGCAATGTTAGAAAGCAGAACAAAACGAAGTTTGCAAGCTTCTGGCCTGACAGATGACATGCAGTCCCTAACCTGGCCTGGAAGGCGGCCTCCTCTGTCATCTGGCTCATCTCTCCTTCTGGATTCGCCTCCTGCTGCTTCTCAGTGGGGTGCTTCTCTTTGAATCTTCCTTGTTTTTAATTTTTTTCTTATTGTTGTTCACCAAACACATTGCCATATTCCTTTCTTTCCCTGTGACAGGCCTATCTGGCTCCTGACCACTCAGCTCAGGTTTCCATCCTGATTTCTCATCCACCCAGCCTGGGAATCAGAGGCAGCCTGCCAGGTCCTCTGGAATTCCCTCTCTGCATAAGGAGCAGTTCCTTTATGATGTGAGAATTTGTCTTATCCATAGCCCAGTTGTGCCAGGGCATGGGGTGGGTTGCAGACAGGCCAAAGAAAGTGTCCAGAGACAGCATGGAAGACATCAGTTTTATTGGGAAAGATGACAAGAGATTGGAGGTGAACTCTAAAAAGAGTTCAGTGGGGACGGCTGAACAGAGAGCACCTCTGTCCCTCACGGCGTTTTGCAAGCCTTGCCTCCTCTTCCTCACAGTGTTCTGTCCAGTGGTGGCTGGCTGGACAAGTGAAGCAGGTCCTTTCCACAGCGCCCTCCGTACTGCACCACTTCCCACTCAGAGAGGGGTTTTATATGGCAGGCTGTAGATGCAGTGATGTCATTAGTGCCGTTAGCATGCTTAGCTGGTTCCTATGACCAGCATCCTGAGGGGCAGCTGCCTTTGTGTACAGGTGAGAAAGTAGCTCTTCTGGGGTAGCACGACCTTGCCTTGGTTCCCAGTGTGCATGAGAAAGCCATTGTCCTACTAGATAGTAAGTATCTCGACTTTCCCACCCAGGCCTGCTCTCATTGTTCCCTTAACTTGGCTAGGTTTCTGGGAACAGAAAAGTAGCTTTCAGGGACATGTGTTTTACTTTCCCCTTTGCTTTAGAGGTGATCTAGTATTAAAGTAAAAACAAAATGAGGTGTGGCAGCCTGAGGATTCGGGGCTTTCTAAATTTAGAAATCCTGGGCTTTTCCTCACAGCACATGACCTTGAGCAAGCACTTGAGCTTTTGTTTCCTCACCTGTAAAGTGGGGGAGATAAGCAGGGGAAATAATTACTTCTGTTTCATAGGTATACCATGAAGATTGAATGAGACAATGTTGGTAAAGTGGTTACAACAGGGCCGGGTCCATGGTAAACACCCATCAGATGTTATTATTATTGTTTTCATTATTTTTAACATTTTTAGGATCTCATCTCCTTTTATCTCTTTAAAACATCATTCTCTGCATCTCAAGTTATTAGTTTTACTTTCTATTGGATCAATTTTTTGTCAGTATACAGTTTGTTGTCTTTCCTATGTTAAAAAAACAAGGCCAACAACACGGACAAATTAACATCCCCCATGGGACCTCCACGCCCCCATGGGACCTCCACACCCCCTCCGCACCTTCTTCCCCACTGTCTTCTTCCTTTGCAGCAGGACTCTCTGGGTAATCATTGTGCTCCAGGCTCTGATTCTTCTCCCAAGAGCTTGATCTAATCAGGCTTTGGCTCCCTCTGTACCAGTGATACTGCTCTTGCCAGGAATACTCTATCCTCCACACTGCTAGATGTAGTACCACCGAGGTCTCATCTGGCCTTAGAACGGGCCATTCCCACCTCTGTGAAGCACGTTGGGGTTTGGGTTCTGGGCAGCACACTCCATTTTTTTTTCTTTGCTTCTTGGTACCAGGGACTGAACCCAGGTGCCCTTAACCACTGAGCCACATCCCCAACTATTTTTTTCTTATTTTGAGACAGGGTCTCACTCAGTTGTTTAGGGCCTCACCAAGTTACTGAGGCTGGCTTTGAACTCATGATCCTCTGCTTCAGCCTCCTGAGATTCTGAGATTACAGTGTGCACCAACCTCACCTGGCCATACTCCTGATTTTGCTCCCACCTCATTAGCTGCTCTTTTTCAGTCTCCTCTGGTTTTCCTTAGTGTCATGGCCCCAGGTGCTGGGATGTCCCAGGGCTTAGTCCTTGGATCTATTGGAGTTTATCTGTCCCAGGGCTTTAATACCATCTAAATGCTGCTGTTCCTAAATTTATATCTCCAGTCTGGCTTCCTTCTAGGCTCACGGTATTGCCTATTCACCTGACTGTACCACTTGGATGTCCATCAGGCATCTTAAACTTAACATGTCCACAACACTCCTAGTCTCAGCCCAGCTCCTAGTCTTCCCTGTCAGTGAAGGGCAGATCCATCCTTCCAGTTGTTCAGGCTGGGCTTCCACTCGACTTGGCTTCATCAGCAATCCTGGTTGGTTGTATGTCACTCTGGTTTTAATTCCTCCAGTGGCATCCCATCTCAGCCTGAGTGAAAGTTAAATTATGGCAGAGACCGCCAGGCCCTACGGTCTGCCTCACTGCCACCCCCCTCTCTCCAGGCTCCATTACCTTCAATGCCTCATCCAGAAGCTCCTCTTTGTTCACTTCTCTTTAGTTTTCCTCCAACATTTCCTGTGTGTGTCAACCTGAGGGCCTTTGCATTTGCACTGCTTCCTTTCCCTAAAATGCTCTTCACTCAAGTATTACATTGTTTCTTTTCACTTCCTTCAAGAATTTACTCCAGCATATCCTTCTCACTGAGGACTTCTCTGGTTACTTTATTTAAAATCATGTTACCAGCCAGGTTTACTGGCGCATCTCTGTAATCCCAGAGGCTGAAGAGACTGAGGCAGGAGGATTGCAAGTTCAAAGCCAGCCTCAGCAACTTAGTGAGGCCCTAAGCAACTTAGCAAGACATTGTCTCTAAATTAAAATAAATAAAAAGGGCTGGGGATGTGGCTCAGTGGTTAAGTGCCCCTGGGTTCAAGCTCTGGTACCACAAAAAGAAAAAAAAAAGATACTCCCTGTCTACTTCTATGTTCTTCTTCTTCATACCATTTCTGTTACTTATCCCTGACTATAATTCACTTATTTATTTATTTTTGTCTGTCTCTGAATTTTGTCTATTTCATTCACTACAGCTCTGAGAACAGTGTTTGCTATACAGTGGGCACTGGATAGATGTGGAATTGGGTAATGCAGGCAGATTATTTATAGGACGTGATCTTTTGATGATTTGGAGCCTCAGCTGGCTGGACAAAAATCTCCACTGCCGCCTACATGTGGAGAAACAGATGTGGGGGAAAAGTCACAAGAGCCAAACACACTGGTGGCTGGTCTGTTCTGGTTGTCTATTTACACTGAGCCTGGGTCTGTGTGGCCCACAGTCAGCACCAGCCAATGGAGAAGGGAATCCCTCCCTGGTGCACAGCTGGTCAGAAGCCCAAAGGCTCCTCCAGGGAATGCCTAACACAAAGAATTAGAGCAAAGACAGCCAATTATTCTGAAAAGACCTTTTTCACTTAGGATCCATCTGTGTATCTTTGGTCTAAAAATAAGGAAATATCAGAAGGGCTGGGGTTGTGGCTCAGTGGTAGGGCACTTGCCTGGCCTGCATGAGGCACTGGGTACAGTCCTCAGCACCAAATAAAGATGAATAAATAAAATAAAGGTTTTATGTCCATCTATGACTAAAAAAGTCTTTTAAAAAATATCCCTTTCTGTGGACATCCTGGAAAACTGCTAGAACTTCTTAGCTTCTGGTTCTAATTTTCCTGTGTGCTGGGAGGATGGTCACCTGTGTTTACATTTGCCAGGAGAACACCTTCATTTCATCAACTCTCCCTTGAAAATTACAAGGCTTGAATGCTACAGATGAACTCTCACGAACTTTATTGCAGTTGGTTTTCCTGAAAACCTATCTCTTAAATCATAGGGAAGTGTTTCTAATGTAAGACTCCCATACAGCTTTTAGCTGAGATCCTGTAACACTGTCTCATGACCTAATTAAATAAAATCTCCGGCAAATTCCTTCTGCCATCAGAACTAGTCTAAACTTTTCCATGTTGGTAAGCACAATCTTCAACCTAAACACCTTGAGGAACTTCATAGACATAGACTTATCTGGTTAGATTGAAAAGATATTGAACCCTGAATGTGTTCCCCAAAGTTTGTGAGTTGGACACTGATCTCCAGTGCCATAGGGGTGAGAGAAGGGACCTTTAAGAGGAGACTAGTCTTGAATGGGTGAACTCCTGTGAATGTATTAATGCTGCTGTGATGGATGTGGGTTAGTTGTCATGAGAGGGGATCCCTGATAAAAGGACCTGAGCTTGGCCCCTTCCCCTTCTCCCCTTCTGTCCCTTTCTCTCTGTGTGCCTGTGATAGCATGTGTGCTCTTGCTGTCTGCCCTCTGCGGTGGGATACTGCAGCAAGACCGCCATCACACGTGCAGGCCTTTTGATATTGGACATTTTAGCCTCCAGAATTATAAGAACTATATCTCTGATCTTTATCAATTATTATAAGCTTATAAATTTTTTGGGGGGGTACCAGGGGTTGAACTTGGGCACTTGACAACTGAGCCACATCCCTAGCCCTATCTTGTATTTTATTTAGTGACAGGTTCTCACTGAGTTGCTTAGTTTTCTCCTTTTGCTGAGTCTGACTTTGAACTTGAGATCCTCCTACCTCAGCCTCCCGAGCCGCTGGGATGACAAGGTATGCACCACCATGCCTGGCTATAAATTGCTTCTTAAATTAATAAGTCATGATACTAAGGACTGCATGGAGTATTTGAGATACTACAGGAAAGCAGAATTTGGTCTAGGATGATGGAATCTGAGCTCTAGGACATCTATTTGGTTTAGATTCAGCTGCCTCCTGTATGTACTGAAGGATGAGGCCATGTTTTAAAAAAATGCTATAAATATTTATGGAGGAAAAAAATACAGCCCCTGTATTTTTGTGTAGAAACTGCTTTTCCAAAGAAAACGAGCTAGTCATTTGCTTTTATGTCTAAGATGGCTAATGGCACCAGTCAACATATGAAATGGTTGAAAATGAAGTTGTACTTGAGTCCTAGGAGGACAGAAATTTAAAAAAATAATAAAAATAAATAAGCAAAAATGAACTTTTTTGTTTGGGTAAAATGTTTTAAAAATTTCCAAGCTCATGTATTCTCTTATAGCAGCAAAGAATGGACAAGCCAGACCTCAGTTTTAAAAATGACAACCATGTCATGGACCAAAGCTGAGTCACCCTCATTGTGGCACCTTTCCTCTCTCTATCCTTGGGGTCCGTGTTTCCAAGGCCCTTGTGTCATTCAACAATGAACAACGAGGGGCACATGAACTTCAGTCTTGACTTGCCAGCGTGGCCACTGGGTGCCCTCCAACTTGCTGGAAGACTTTTCTGACCATTCTTCAATGTTTGACCACGTGACAGTGGCCAGCTTTGGGTGAGGCAGAATGAGCTCCATATAGATTCATAGTGTCTTCTATTCATGTCAGTGTTTCATACAACAGTGGGAGTCCAACAGCCATGTCTTTTGGTGGTTCAGCTATAAAGGGTATAAAAGGGTCTGTGTCCTTCACCCCCTTTTATGTAAATTAAGTATTAATGCTTTGAAAATGACTTGGTTAACTTCCCTGGCCATAGAAAATAGTCAAATGAGTCTCCTCCCACATATCAATATTAATGTCACAAGTGGAATGTGGCCTTGTTCTATGATTAGACCATTACTAGAAAGATTAGCCTCAGATCAACTATTTTGCCACTAAAATGATGCAAAAATAACTATTAATGTTCACACTAAAAATAACAATTTTGCAATTAAATTATAGTGGATGTTCTTCAAAAGTAGTGATTCTACATTTAATAATTCCATTCAACCAACTATTTTTTTTTTAGTTATTTAAAACTTCAGTAATCTATCTGTTTTAATTGCATTCCTCTTTAGAGAAAAATATTGTCAGCATACTTTTCCAATCTGCATAGATTTGTCAATAAATGGCAAGCATGTGATATTATGTAGTCTATTATCTGTATTATAAAGCATGCATAAAAACATAAGCAAAGCATACACAGCAATCTAAAAGATGAATTGAAGAGGAAATAAGTGATTTTCCTTCTCATTTTCTTATTAATGGAGTCATATCACTCAAAAATGATGATGATGTTCTGGCCATTTTGTTTTTAAAGTGTCTTCTTAATCTTTTTTTTGTGTAGGGGGTACTGGGGATTGAACCCAGGGGCACTTGACCACTGAGTCACGTCTCCAGCTCTATTTTGTATTTTATTTAGAGATGGGGTCTCACTGAGTTGTTTAGCACCTCGCTTTTGCTGAGGCTGGCTTTGAACTCATGATCCTCCTGTCTCAGCCTCCGGAACTGCTGGGATATAGGCCTGCGCTGCCATGCCCAGCTGTCTTGCTCATCTTTATGGCTTCATACTCTCATAGACAATGCTGAAGGTATACCACACATTCAAAGCAAGGCTCGTAATTAATAGGAGTAGAGGTAAATCCATATTTTAAATAGTTTTCTTTATCAATTTTAAATCTGGGGGTTAACTTTTGTCAGATCTGATTAGATTGTTGCCTTACCTCATAATGTGGCTGATCAACGACTTGTGTTCTAAGATTCAGAGAATGGGCTTTGCCTTTTTTTTTTATATTACTGATAACTTTAATCCTTTGTATTTTATGAGAGTTAGTTTCATTAAAACTAGGTGTTACTGTCAATCAACAACCCAAAACAAAAACAAGAGAGAGATTTTCTCCAAAGAATACAGGCATTTATTTGGGACTAGCACCTCAATGGGAATAGGAAGGCATTGCAGTGGGAACCTGCATGTCATAGTGCACTGTGAGCACATTCAAAGGGGTTGAGGTGAGGAGAACAATTTAAAGAAAAAAATGAGGAGGATTACATTACATAATTTGAAACAATAACGTGGGCCACAATGTTAATAATAAGACTGGCGGCAGTCTGAGGTTGAATAGTTGTTGACCAGTGTCCTCATAGAAGTACTTTCTGCAGAAGGTCCATTGGACTTGTGCAAGTTTGTAGTCTGACAGTCTTTTGTGATAGTTACTATTAGAAAATTACATTTAAGAACGCTTTTTCAAGCCAAACACGGTGGTGCTCGCCTGTAATCCCAGCAGCTCGGGAGGCTGAGGTAGGAGAATCACAAGTTCAAAGTCAGCCTCAGCAACTTAGTGAGGCACTAAGCAACTCAGTGAGACCCTGTCTCTAAATAAAACATAAAAAAGGGCTAGAGATTTGGCTCAGTGGTCAAGTGCCCCTGGGTTCAATGCCCCGTAACAAACAACAAAACCCTTTCTTCATAACTTCCTGGCTTTATTTACTCTTTTTTTGGTAAAATTGACACAGGTTGACACAATTTTTTTCTGACAACTTTCAAATTTTTCTCATATTACGTTCCATACATTGACTTAATTAGACAATTATGAATTCCAACATGTGGTTGTTTGGTGGAAGTGAACAAAAAAATGTATCCACCTTCCATTTGAGGAAGGAACTCCACTTTTCCCTGGAGATAGTCAGAGAACCGCAGGGGCAACGAGGGCAGGTAACCATCCTGCAAGCTGTTGAGCAGGTGAGATGCCTATGTCAATTAGAACATTTAAGTAGTTTTAACCTTTTGTATTGTTACATGTAAATATAAACACAACTTCTAATATTTCTCCAATATGCCAAATTATAGGGCCCCTGAGATGTACTAACTTCATTCAGAGAAATATTTTTTTTTTTTTACTAATTCAGTTTGGGAAGTTCATTGAGATCCAGTGGAACTCATGAACAAATGTCTCAGATGAGATCTGTTTCCCATACTCTAGGAGTTTACATAATATTCTCATAAATATTCCTTACTTGCCATCTGTACACTTATTTAGTCAATATTAACATCTCTATTGACTTCCTTTTAAAAACTCAAATTATTTAAAAGGGAAACATTGTGCTACTGACATGAATAGGAAAATTCATACCATTTTCCCCTTCATCATTTTCCCCTTCATTTCCCCCATCATTTTCCCCTTCCACAAACGCTTGCTATTCTTATCACGGCCTGGACTTAGTTCCTTCTTTTGTCTCGGGGTTGATTTGTTCTCACCCTGCTCTTGAGGAGGCCACACTGCTTCTACTCACCCCACTGCATGACACAGAAATACCCAGCATTCTGGGAGGTGAGGCGAGACCTTGGGCAAGAAAGGCGTTGCTATGGCAACTGCCAAAGGGCTTCGCAGTAACTAGAAACTAAGGGTTGGAGGGCAGGTGTGTGCTGGGCACCATTGAACCACCTCAGATCAACTTGTGTATTACACTTTGTGTACTATTTTACTTTATTTCTAGGAAATGTAGAGGCAGATGTAAGTCTCCAATATAGTTATGACATTGTTCTTATGGTAATATTTGCATATGTGGGGTAGGGTTGCTTGTCACCCTAACTCTGGGTCTTGAGTTCCTACTACCAATTATATTTTTCTTATCCAAACCTTTGTCCTTACAGTATGTTGTTGTTTTTTTGTAGCAAGCTACCTCAAAACCTATGCAACAAGGCAAGGGATATAAATAAGCAAATTATCTCACAGGGTAGTCCCTGCTCCAAATGTCATTATATGTGATGCCTTATTACTTTGTATCTGCTGAAGACACTTCATGATTTATAAACTGCTGCACAGAAACCATCTCATTTAGGAAAGGTGGCACCCCTGTGAGAAGGGCAGACTTAAAGAACTTGGGAGATGTGTCAGAAGACCAATTCTGAGCTTATGTCTCAAAACTCCTTGTATACTTTCACTCTCCCTGCTCTCTTGTTCTTTCCCCTCTTTTTCCTCTCCTCTGCTCCCTTTCTTTCTCACATTTACTTTATTTCCTTCTCCTTTCTTCTTTCTGCCTTCTCCTCCCTTCCTCTCTCCTTCCTTCTCCTCTCTTCTCTCTTTCTCTCTCCCCTTCTCAGTCCCTCCCTCTCTACCTCCATGAGAACAATACTAGACTAACTTATTGGAGGTTGAGATAAGCTGCATGATGCAGAACTGAGTTGTCACCATGGAGGCTCCCCGTAATCCATTAGCTGACCACAGATGGATGGAGCAATCCCAGTTGAGATCAGCTTGGCCCAGATCAGCAGAACTACCTTGCCATAGATTTGTGAGAAATAATATGTGATTGTTATTTTAGGCCACTGAGGTTTGGAGTGGTTTGTTACATGACAACAGCTAACTAATACAGAGACTCAAAGACTTTGGTTAAGTGGCAGAGTTTACTGGTGGCAGAGCTAGGAGCAGAACCTGTTATCTTTTGGTCAAGGTGTTTGTCTACTCTCCTATCTTACTGCACCATCTCCCTGTCTTCCCCTTCATCAGCTGACCCTCTGTCCTCTGAAAATTAACCTCTGGTGCATTTGGACCCCTCGGCATCAAGAGTGGCTGCATGGATGCATGTATGAATGTTCTTATGCAAAAAAGATTCATTTAAGTTTTGGAGACTGGATGTCTATTTTAGAAGATATATCAACCATCTTTGGTTGTTTTGTAACTATGTGGCATCTCTATTTGCCTGCTTTTTTGCATAAAATTTTCATAAACCAAAATCACATTAACTCTATTTGATTTTCCACATAATATGGAGTAGTAATATGAAACTGACATTTAAAGGTCAGGAGGTCCAGCAGGATCTCCTGATTTCTAATGTTGTTTTGACTCTCCAGGGAAGCCTTAAGTGAATGTTTTGAGGTGGCCCTCCCTCCCACCCCATCGTGGCTCTGTATTTCACTTCTGACTTAGGGTACAAAGATACCAACCTACACCTTATACTAGACATGATTTATAAGACCAGACTCATTTTAGGCTTCGTAAAATCTCATAACAACATAGTAAGAAAGGTCACTTAACAGTGAGACAATTAGCAGGTTTCCTCCCCATGAATGAAGTTTGGTGTAAAAAAGAAGCAAAAATAGTGCCAGAAATAAATTACTGGCTTATAAACATATTTATTAAATGCCTCATCCTTGGAGCACCAGATGTGGAGAAGACAAAGGCTAAATGCCAGCAGCAGGGTTGCTAAGTAAATTATTTGGTTTGTTGCTGGTAATGAGCAACTGCACATGGTAGGAGTTGCCATGAAATTACATGTTTCTGCTGATTTGTTCTTTAATGAACCATGGTTGACTCCAGGAATTTGTTTGGATAACTTTTCTCTTTGGTTTTGAGAGAAAGATAATTCTCCCTAAAAGAAAACCCAATGTTGTTTTTTTTCTGAATTCACATTTTTTATGTCTTCATCATTGAAATTGATTAGCATATGTAGTTTATGATTACTCATAATATCCCCTCTTTTCTCTAACCTTGCTGGGGGGTCACTTAGAATGGATGGAAAGAAAATCTAGAAGACAGTACTGTCTGTTAGCATTTCCAAATCATATTCCTGCTCCAGAAATGGGCAAATGTTACCGTAAAGCTGCTGATTTGATTAGGAAGACTAATAATTACACACTGTAGCAACACCCTCACGTGCAATTTCCTATCACAGATCTGGCATTCTTCCCATTTCCTGTTTAGAAAAATATTTTCTGGCTCACTTGAGAAGAATAAGTCATTAGAAGCTTCAGTAAACAATTCTGTGTGGGGTGTCCATTTGAGCAAGCAGCTGTCCTTTGAAAATTGCCTTTATTGTTCAAGGCTCGCAATTTTGCAGTCAGGAGGTTGTATAAAATCAATTAAACCAGAGGATCTCTAGGTAATCAGCTCCGAGAACTGTTGGCCCAGCTGTGATTATTTGCCAACGGTGACAGCGTCCTCCTTTGTTCCTCTGTCACTTGTGCCCACGCTTTAGCCTTCACCTCCTGGCAGTAGTGCGTCCCTCCCACCCCCCTCTGCTTCTTTCCTTCACCACCATGTTGGCTCCGCTGTGACTGCTGTCTCCCTGAGCCCTACCCCAGCTCCTACTCTTAAAAGATGGGAGGAGGATGCCCTGCTGGGTTAGGAGCTGGGGCTTTCAGTTTCTCCTCACCAGCAGGTAGGGAGCTGGAAGGAGGTATCACAAATTGTTGCTGTTGCTATGACAACCTGAGCTGCTCCTCAGAAAAGCACTTGAAGAGGAAAAGCTCCTTTGCTCTTTTGATCTATCTTTCTGTGTCTCCCCCTTCCTTTAGCCCTTGTCAGGTACCTCAAGTGATCATCTTTCCTAATATCACCAGATACCTCCCCCAAGGAAGTATTTCACATTGAGGCTGAAACAACAGAAGAGCCCTCCTGCCCTGCCCGCCTCAGAGGCAGCTTCCTTTAATAAGGCATGCACTCTTATGCCAAATGAAGAAAATGTCAGGTTATAGCATTTAATACTAGAATTTTGTGTGTCATTTGGCTGCGTGGAGAAAGTATTTGGAAGTATAGGGAAGAGTGTTCATTCATTCATCAAGCACTTACTGAATACCCACCAATAAGTACCAGGCAAAATGCTAAGTACTGGAGTTTCAGAGATGAGACATAGTTTCTACCTCACAGTCTGGTGGAGAGGCAGATATGCAAACACCCACAATATAAAATGTTGTTAGTGCTTGGTAAAAATCTAGGTGGGTCCTGTCTGATATAAGGGAGGTGCAGAGGAGTGGTTAAGAAAGGCTCTTGAATGAGGTGAGTCTTGGAGAAAGAGAGAGAGAGAGAGAGAGAGAGAGAGAGAGAGAGAGAGAGAGAGA